>VZTL01048288.1:0-15495 GCA_013400535.1 Scopus umbretta
TCCCTCTTTGGTTTGTTTCTTCATGTTTGCTTTGGGAGTGGCCTGCAGATTGCAGAACTCTGTAATATTAGCAATTCTCAGTTTACCACATTGTAAAGGAAAACTGCTATGAGCTTTTGCAGACTGTGCTTCATGGGTCATTCCTCCTAGAGATAGTATTCTCTTGCTCCCTGGACTTTTCTGGTTATTACCTAAAGAAGAAAAAGGCACATAAAGTAATAAATGAAAATGCTTGTTTAACAGGTATGAATGGTTTAAGGAGTTAGATCTGAAGTGGTATGCGCTGCCTGCTGTTGCCAACATGCTTCTTGAGGTGGGAGGCCTGGAATTTACTGGGTGTCCTTTCAATGGCTGGTACATGGGGACAGAGATAGGAGTGCGAGACTTCTGTGATGTACAGAGATACAACATCCTGCAGGTAATCTTCTGAAGTAGAATTGTGTTGATTTGTGAAGGGAATGAACCTGGTGGGTGGAGCGTTTTTGAAAAAGAGACACTATCAGTCTTTGCTGGGATGGGTGTTGTATTTACATCACACTAACACTTCAGTATCCTGACTGTTGTGGGACACCTTGAATTTCTGCCAAGATTATGACTGCCAGATTGTATGACAGTTTTTATGGTGTTCTCACAGTATCTGTTCCAAATACCTGGCAGGAATGGTGAAATTGCATCTGTAAAAATATACAGAAAATGCTGTCCAAAGGGAATTCTTCCCCAATTTTACCCCGAGTCCTGCTGATTGAGGACTTTTGGTCTCAGACTGTACATTTCTCAGTTCCAGTCTGCTATTGATAAGGCAGCGGAGTCCTGGTTGTTAGCTGCAGGTCTTGGGCACCTCACCAGTACAAATTAATAGTGATGGCTTATAACCAGATACTGCCACTTTTTAAACCTTTTAGTCCAGGAGAGAACCACTCCCCACTTCACCAAACTGGAATAGCCTCAAGAACCAGAACTCCATAATTCAAGTTTACCTCTAATCTCAAGTGTTTCTGCTGCTAACACTTTCCTCAGCCTAAGAATGACTCTTACCCCTTCCACAATCCTTTTTCCTGCATATCAATGTGATGAGGTGGAGGAATCAAGAGGTTGAAGTTCCACTTTCCCTTTTCTCTCTCTTTTTCACATGTAGGAGGTAGGAAGAAGAATGGGACTGGAAACAAACAAACTTTCATCGTTATGGAAAGACCGAGCTGTTGTAGAGATAAATGTGGCTGTGCTTTATAGCTTTCAAGTAAGTCAACAAGAGTGGTATCTGGAGAGACACTGAATACTGTGTGTCCCTTTTTCCTTTCACTTACAACAGCTGTATACAAATATAGTGCCAGTGGACCAATGCTCAATGGAGGTTATCAATGGAATTCAATAGAGTTATTCTTGGTTTACACCTGGGAAAGTAAAGGAATCCATATTTCCTCTTGTTGCCAGAAAAAAATCTGAGGTGAAGGCTGATGTTTAAAAAAAAAATAATTTAAAAAAAAAAGTAAGAGTCCTTAATCAAAGGTCCGCCTCAATCTGTATCTATATAATAGCTGCTGATAGTAAATATTTTCCAGCACTGTATAAAGTCCTTGAAATATTAACCAAAGCAAAAAGCTTACTTTAACTATATCAGGAAGAAAAGCAGAATGGGCTTTTCAATGTATGTCTTTCTTTTTGCAATTATTCTAGAAACAAAATGTGACTATCATGGATCACCACTCAGCTGCTGAGTCCTTCATGAAATACATGCAGAATGAGTACCGTGTGCGAGGAGGCTGCCCGGCTGACTGGGTGTGGATTGTACCTCCTATGTCAGGGAGCATAACCCCCGTGTTCCACCAGGAGATGTTGAACTATGTCCTCACTCCCTTCTATTACTACCAGGTACGCATTATCCAAAAAAATATGATCCTAGTAGACTACTTCAGCAGTGCAGATGATAATACAGGACCTGAAGAAGTCAGAATGAAAAGTCCTGGTTAATGAACGTTCACTAGAGAGATTCATAAATAGCAGGCAATATTTGTTATACTGTGGAAGGTTATGTTAGTTCTGTTGAATTCTCAAACTGTAAATAAAATGCAATTTAATACTGGAGGCTAATCCTGTATTTGTACACAGTGGATTGTATATACAGATATTATTCAATCTGGCCCTTTCAAAGATATGCAAAAAGTGTGTTTATTATTTTGCATTTCTTACCTGAAGCTTAACTTTTTTGGTTTTTTTAAAAGGTGGATGCATGGAAAACACATGTCTGGCATGATGAGACCCGGAGGCCAAAGAAAAAGGAAATAAAGTTTAGCGTCTTGGCAAAGTAAGTTGTTCAAATAAGAATCTTCATGCTTTTGTCCAACTGTTCTTTTCTTGTGATGTTTCTGTTCCACTTTTTTTTTTTAATAATTATTACAGCATTACCATTTGAATTGTCTGAAGCGTAGACTTACCTGTCCACAGTTAGGTAACACTCATATCCAAGATCCTTATTCAGGGCTTAAGCAAGTGTATTGCTTCTGAACAATCTTCCGAGGAAAAGCCACGCTCAAGATCAGTCTTTCCTAGCTTGTTTGTGAATCAGTCTGAATTGCTGTGTAGCTATATTAAAAGTTATATGTCATTTATTTCTTTTTTCCAAGGGCTGTACTCTTTGCATCTTCACTCATGCGACAAAAAATGGCAACCAGGTCTAAGGTCACTATAATCTATGCAACAGAGACTGGGAAATCGGAAACACTAGCCAACAATCTGTGCAGCTTGTTCAATTGTGCCTTCAACACTAAGGTAAGAAAGTATAAATCATACATGCTAAATGGAGAAAGAAGTTTGGCTAGTTTTATCAGCTTCTGCAAGCTTTTTCATTCTCTAAAACTATGTTTTGAATGTCCTGTAAATATAAGTTGGACTAGAACTTCAATTTCGTATTCATTTAGCATAATGTCTTGTAAATTTGGTCAACAGTCATCAGACAATCACAGAGATAACTAATGCTAGTTCTTATGTCTGCTAGCAATTTCTCACGAGCTTTATATCTTCCAGATTCTGTGCATGGATGAATACAACATCTGTGACCTGGAAAAAGAAACACTTCTTTTAGTGGTTACTAGCACTTTTGGAAATGGAGATTCTCCAAATAACGGAAAGGTAATGTTCACGTCAGAAGTATATATGAGGTGCAACTGAAAGACTGAGACCAAAGACAACCCTTTCATTTGCCCCATGTACCAGAGTAAGATATGGATCAGGGTGTCACTTCTATTTTAAATCAGAGTATTTTTCTAACCTTAAGTATTTTATGAATTTTTATACAGACCTTGAAGAACTCCTTGCTCACCATGAAATTGCTGAGAAAGAAAATTAGGTAAAAATACTTTGTTATTTGGTTTGCATGTGATTGAGTCCTTTTGCATTTCACTTAGCGTAACATAGTGATCTTATTTTTATCTCCTTCTGCAGATATGCTGTGTTTGGTTTGGGGTCCAGCATGTATCCAGAGTTCTGTGCCTTTGCTCATGCCATTGACCAAAAACTGGCCCAACTAGGGGCTTCTCAGCTCACTCCAATAGGTGAAGGAGATGAACTCAATGGGCAAGAAGAAGCCTTTCGCACGTGGGCAGTCATTGCGTTCAAGGTGACTATATAAATAGTTAGCTTACATGTTAGTTCTTTCATTCATTCATTTTATTTCAGTATTCACTAGCATCCCATGAAAATAGGGGAAAATGAAGGAAAATAAACATCTGGATTTATATCTGAATTTCAAACTCCCCTCTTTTCTACTGCTTGCCTAAGTCGAAGAGGGAACTGGGCCCCTTTTCTATTATTTTTTTAATATTCACACAAAGTTCCATGAATCCTTTTGGATAGTGGGATATTCAGTATGAACAAGGCTGGTAGCATCAGACATCAAAATTTTTTGAAGCACATCCTTTTTTTCACTATACTGGTATAGAAGTGGAACCTTACTGAACTCACTGAACCCCTATAACATCACTGAACTCAACAGAATCAATAAACAGTATAATGATCTGTGAAATTAGGATTATGACCATGCTAAGAATACTTTTTCTACTATGAATAGCCTTATTTTTTTCTTTTTTCTAGACTGCCTGTGACGTTTTTAATATCCGTGGGAAAAACAGTATTCAGTTGCCTGAGATATATACCTCTGATGAAAGCTGGGATCCTAAGAATTACAGGATAGTGCATGACTCTCAGACCATGGATTTGCCTAAAGGTATTACCTCCCACCTTCCACTTCCTCTGTCCATTTTGCTTCAGATAGGTTTGAACTGTAAAGGTTTTCTAGAAGTGATGTTGGTCCTGCTAGATGACGGGATTCACACAATAAAGTACAGTGGTCTGGGAAGAAAAAACGTTAGTTTACATTTTCCAGTGCAATAACATCAGAACACAAGAACTAGCACACATTTTGGCAGCCCCAGAAGAGCAGAAGCTGAGACGAACTATTGGTCAGGGAAGACACGCATATAGAATATATAACTGCATAAATGTGTATTGCATTCAAGGGCGAGCATGGTTCAGTTCTTTTCTGCATATTATTCAAAGACATTTTAAACAAACCTAATCACAAAATTGCCATGAGTCACGTCCTCTTTTCTCAACAGCACTGGCAAACATTCATGCCAAGGATATAATTCCGATGAAGCTGAAGTTCAGACAGAATCTTCAAAGTTTAAAATCCAGGTACGGTAACTCATTCTTTTGAATATTGCAATACTACATTTTACTAAAATCTTAAGCATCTGAAATTCCTGGTTATAAGCATCTTTTCCCCGCAGTTATTAAGAAATATATGTGAATTTTGTACCATCCTTATTACAAGTAAATCATTATCACAAGACCACAAGAACACATCTTAGTTCTGATTTAGACAGGAGCAACTTCCCAGCAGAGTCTCTGGGAGTGTAGGGGACAAATAACTTTGTGATATGGCCCTTTGATACCTACTAAATGTGGAAGGTCAGGTGTAAGTTCCCTCTCCCTTGTTTGGGATGCTATATGCCAGGCGAACGTTTACTTCCTTTGGGGGAAAAATTGCCCCTTAGGAGAAAATAGAAAAAAAAAAAAAAGGTATTGTGTGAGAAGCTGCTGCATTCAGTTGTACTGCAAAGCAAGCTGAGACAAGACAATGCACAAAGAAATACAAAAGGATAAGCAGTGCTGACATCTCTCTTAGAAATAGCATCCATGAATGGCTCTTGAACATCCTCCGGTAGGTCTCTCTCATCCCTGTTCTAAAAACGGTCATCTTATGGGAAGTCCTCTGAGCTGGTTTAAGATGTGAGCTATTCAGGCTTCAGTGGAGCTGCACTTCCTTTCATTGGCTGATTGCAGGCACGTTTCTTCTATACTGGACAGAAAGGCAGCACTTCAGCATCTTATTTGTTTTGGTACGAGTAGTTCACATATCTGGCTATTATTTGTTTAAAAGTACTAAGCTGGTCTGATAATTTGGTAATGAACACAAGTAAGCCCTTGCCAACTGCCACTTCAGATTTATTCCTTTTCTGCGCAATTCAAGGGAAATCCTGTCGACGTAACCGAGATCTGTCTGATGTCTTTTTTTCTATATCTAGTCGTGTTACCATTCTAGTTAAGCTTTCCTGTGAGAATAATCAGGAAGTGCACTACCTGCCTGGAGAACATATTGGGATTTTCCCAGGCAACCAGCCAGAATTAGTCCACGGCCTCATTGCACGTGTCAAGGATGCCCCTCCAGCTGATCAGACTATCAGACTTGAAACCTACACTGATGGTAAGTTGGTTCTCTTTAGACAAAATAACAGAGGTGTTTGACAGATTTCTCTAAAATTCCCAAGAATTTTTATAGATTGAATTTGATTCCATTACCCTTTTCTTACGTTTCAATAGGATTTTACTGATGCTTTTAGTTATTCTTACAATTCTTGATGGTAACTTCACCAGTGTTCGCAGAGTTTATCCTAGGTTGACGCTGTTTGTAATTCAGTTGCTAAATTGGCTATGGACCACAATTAAATTAATCAACAGAGTTTGCTTATTGTTGCTACATATCAGAGTCCTAAAATAGATTTACATGTCATGACCATCTTTTCCATCTTAGAAGGAACAGACTGCTAAATCATAGGATTCTGACACACAGAAAGATGATTTCCTCAGATGAAAGATGTTTCATTTTAAAGTGATGTTTTGTTGTCATGTAATTCTCTGCATCAGATCCTCCTCTTGCAACAAGTTTGAACCCTCGCATTAACATCTTTTTGGAAGGGCCCTGTGGTCTAGAGCTGCTGCAACCTAGTCTGAAGTCATATTTTGAAGGACATTGAGTTTTGCAAAGCTCTAGAGCTGACAAATGCTGTGGGAATTGCCAAGTGTTCTTTTATTTCCTTCATTTCCAGGTGGCTACTGGACAAGAGACAAAAAGATTCCAGCCTGCACACTTCCCGAGGCTTTGACATACTTGCTTGATATCACTACTCCACCCTCCCAACAACTGCTAAAAAAACTGTCCCAGCTGGTAACAGCGGAAGGAGACAAACAGAGGCTGGAAGTTTTATGTCAGGTGAGTGTTAGGGCTGGATTTATGTTAGAAGCACTGTATACTGGACCGTCTGATGCCCTTTTACTGTGTAGCAGAAGCTTAAGAAATTTTTGTAGTGATGGTGCTTGAGTTTTATCCCTGTGCTACATGTTCTGTGTGCTTGTAAAACCAACCACAGTGAGAGAACGAGTGGTCTTGCGGCTCAGCTTGGGCGTGGGAATCAAGAGATTACTTCAGACCTGATATTTCCTGTGTGGTTCTGGGTGGGTCATTTTGCCTGCCTGTTTCTCTTGCCTGCCTCATGGTGGTTTCTGATGATACACCATTAAAGACCTTACGGTTTGCAGGTAGGAAGGGTTGGAGGGGAGCTACTAGGTACTTTTGTCAGAGAATTTGGTATCATGAGAGTAGGAGGAATGTTGCTTTAAGTAACAAAGACTCATAGGTGTGGTAGGTGCTTGCTTCTCCTGCTGGCTTCAGCAACGCTCAGTAGGTATCGGTACCTGGGCCCTTACAGTTTTGTGTACATCCCATAGCAGGGGGCTGAGAAACATGCTACTTCAGTTTCTACCTCCTCACTGAGAGTGCTGGTATCTGAGAAAATGATAGCGGGTATTCTGTACTTCTGTTTTCAAAAATTAAATGATTTCTTAGGAAGCCCCAGGATTGGTCTAGGCAAAGTTTTGAGAATTCTTGGTTGATTTGCCTGCATATTTAATTGAATGTAAAGCAGGAATCTTATTGATAAGTGACACCCCAGATATCCCTGCTCTCCTGAACTGAGCATGACCTCGTAACATTGTGATGGTGGCCTTTGGCTTTTAGAGCATGGAAGAATACAATAAATGGAAGTTTTACAACAGCCCGAACTTCCTGGAGGTCCTGGAGGAGTTTCCTTCCGCTGAGGTCTCAACAGCTTTCTTACTGACTCAGCTGCCATTTCTGAAACCCAGGTACTATTCTGTCAGTTCCTCCTGTGACATGACACCCAGAGAGATTCATCTGACAGTTGCAGTTGTAAACTACAGGACCAGAGGTAATGAATCGTTGTTTTCATTTCTCTCTTAATTAAATGATTATTTAGGCTGCATTGTGGTTCAGGAAAAAAATGTGTCTGCCATATGGCATGAGGCACATCTCTCACAAAAAGTTCATATTGTGATACATGCAGAATAGTGTATCCTGCAGCACAGATGCTCATACTGTGTCAGGATTTGCTAAAATCCTGCCTCAACATCAGTGTGTCCTTGTTTTATAAATCATTACTAGATATAAGCTTATTTAAAAAAAGAGTTTTAAGTATAAACTGTACTTTTTTTAAAACTGAGAGCTTTTGAATACTGACAGAGGTATTTTCCTTTGCTCTGATTAGATGGACAAGGGCCTTTGCACCATGGAGTTTGCAGCACATGGCTGAATACAGTAGCTCTCAATGAAATAATTCCATGCTTTATACGCAGGTGAGTGTATGACAGAGAAAAAATAGAAAAAAACAAGAAAAAAACCCAAAAAACAAACAGCGGTTCTTAGTTCAGCTTCTTCACTGTTTGTTTTCATTGTTTGCATATGATTTTCAAGTGACTGGTGAGCTCAGATTGGGATACCTGAGTTGGAGAAGAGAGGGAACTCCCTGTCTTCCAGAGATGAGACCCTTTACCGTGTCTTATGTTGAGTAAAATCATAAACATTAGAAAATTCTGAAAGAATTATATTCATATGACACCATCCCCACTGTCAGCATATCCACTATACATACAGCAAGTAAACCTAAGGAAACAAGAAGCAACCGTCACCAAGTTAAGCCCCATTACTGTTTTCAAATCGGTAACTTGGGCTGTGCTGCTCAAAATCATTCAGGAAACTGACACAGAGAAGTCAGTCATAAACTAATTACCTAATTAACATATTTTCGCATTTTAGTGCTAATGGATTCCAGCTCCCGGAGGAGCCAACCAAGCCTTGCATTCTGATTGGCCCAGGAACAGGAATTGCTCCCTTCAGAAGTTTCTGGCAGCAGCGTCTCTACGAGTTGGAAAAGAAAGGTACTTGTGGGGATTGCCACAAGGGGGAGGCCATAACTCGTCCAGCAGCAGAAGACATCCCTAGTCCTCCAAACAAAATCTCTGCAGATGGAGACACCCAGAAGCATTAGCCAAGTAAACCCTGTAGGGATTTGTCATCCCAAGACTGATTGAACACTGCGCTGAAACAGCTAATCCATCCCACTTGAGACCGTTCTGGTGGTCTTGAGGTATTTGGTCACTCGGAGGGAGCAGCCTGCGTGCCCTGGTGAATACTGCATGTTCAGGGACTGCCCCGGGCGCTCGCACAGGGGCCACAACACGGAGAGGAAACGCCTTGGCCTGCCTGCCTGTGTCAGCCCATTTGGGGAACCTGCTCCAACAGGTGATTCCACGTAGTTCTCCAAGGACTCGGACAGGTTCAGTCCTAAAATCGGAAGCTGTCACACACAGGCACACATGTTCTCTTCAGGTGTTTAGTGAGAACGGCTAATTAGAAAGTAGCTGCACAGACAGCAGTACACAGCTAGTTACTGTGACAACAGGGCCCTCTATGGGAACAGTCGTAGGGGATAATAGGCTTTACCGGGAAAGACAAAAAACTTTCCAATGTTGGTTTCAGGGATCAAAGGTGGTGACATGACGTTATTGTTTGGCTGCCGGCAGCCAGGCGTGGATCACATCTACAAAGAAGAAACTGAGGAAATGAAGAGGAAGGGAGTCCTGAAAGAAGTCTATACAGCTTACTCCAGACAAACTGGCCAAGCTAAAGTAAGGCCGGTTCCGTTGTTCTTTAAGGGTTGGCTCCTTTCAGAATGGTCCCTCAAGCTAAGACTTGGGCTCTGTTTAACGATGTTCTTTACAAAAATGCTAGGATTTTGCTTCAGCGTGTCGTGAACAAGTGACAAAAGGCCCCGCCTCTTCAAAATAAAGGAGAATCTCACTGTGTACTTCAGTATGAACAAGCTATATAGATATAAAACCCTCACTGCCATATAGAGAGGCATAATAGACATATAATCAAATCTTAAAGAGCAAATAGCCTTTGAAACTAGAAGTTGGAACCTTTTCAGAAACCTTACATTTTGCAGGATTTGCTTGGCCCCGTGAGTTAGAAATGAGTTGGCTCTGGCCATTTGTCACCATTTCAGTGACACGGTGATCACAGAAATTAATTTTGCTTAGAAGAAATGTTGATTGGAGAAAACAACAGTGCTTCAGCTGTCCTCTTTTTCGCTATCCTACTCTGCTGGCAAGTTAGGACACTTTGGCAACTGTAACTAGTTCTAGAAAAGAAGAGTCTTAATCTGCTCTCATTTAATCGGGAGACTTGTAAAGACAGCATGAAGACAGTTTTCTTCTCCTTTGCTGTGGTGCAGCACACAGCTGGAGAGATAGGGCATTCAGAACCTTACTACACAGACCCACACTGAATTTAGAAAAGCCAGCAGCCAAAGTAGCATTTAAGAAACCCTGTCTAATGATCCTTCTTCTGTTTCTAAGGTCTATGTTCAAGACATTCTTCAAAGCAAGTTGGAGACCGAAGTGTGCAACCTCTTGCATAAGCAGGAAGGGCATCTGTATGTCTGTGGAGATGTACGCATGGCCAAGGATGTTGCTCAGACTTTGAAAGGAATGCTTGCAAAAAACCTGAACCTTAATGAACAGCAGGCAGAGGAGTATTTCTTCCAGCTAAAGGTATGCTGTGATATGCAAGGCATTCTTCCCGATCAGACAGTGTTCCAGGATGGGTTACAGAAGTCTTCAAAGTCACACTCAAGATCTTGCGGGCTGCCGTGAGGTTCTTTTCAGTAGAATGCACACGGGAAAAAGCTTTAAGTGATCAGCTTAGTCCACGCACCGTGATTTCAAATGCCGTTTCTGTTTGGTTAGGGTGTGTGAGTGACGCGTCGTGTTCTTCTCTTACATCCACCGTTTTCCCCAGTGTCTCCCTTTGGGTTCTGGACATTAGCTTTGTGGCGTGTCTGGAACATCAAGAGTTTGAGACTTTGTTGTACCAAAGGAGGAAAATGAGTTTAAGAAATTAGCGGGCCCATCACTGAAAGCACAGGGCCAGGGTCTGCTGGCTTTTTAGGACCCTTTTGTGATCAGAACTCGTCCTGAAGCACATGTGTCTGGGGTTCAGATTGGTTCCTTTTATTGGCAGTAACAAAAGTCCACTAGCACAGAACCAGTCATACGAAGGCAAGAGACTTTTTAGTTACTTAACTGTCACTTAAGGAGGAGCTAGCAGCATTTAATTCACCTCTTGGGTTTCCTTTCTTTTTTTGCAGAGCCAAAAGCGATACCATGAAGATATATTTGGGGCTGTATTCCCTCATGAAGTCAAAAGAGGTGTAAGAGCTTTGCAACCCACCAGTCCAAGAACAAATCAACTTACGTTTTAGACAACACTTGCACATTTGTCGTTATTTCCAAAAAACAAGGGGTCAAATCCTCTCTCTTATACATGTTAAATCAAACATGTATATGATTGAAGGATTTGACTTTTAAACCTCAGCCTTAATGAAGAAAAATATTAAATTTAACTTTTGTTGCTATTTATTCTGAGACTTCTTTTAATAGATTATCTTAATAGTGAAGGTGAAAATTATTTTTAATACTGTCTATGCTAGTATAAATCTATTTTTTGTAAATACAAGGAATTTTTAGAGTTTTTTACTATGTAAGCTAGAAGTGAAATCTTTTTTCGAAATGTACTGTTTATCTTTGTGAATTTATTTATATCAGATTGGTTTACTGTGCATATTATCTTCACTTTAAAGCAAGTAAATGAATGGTTGTGTCACTTTTTTGCAAGTATTTGCAAATGAGGTAGTAATATAATGGTTCATAAGTGGAAATACCTGCTGCATACTCTTCGAATGTATATGCATGAGGAGGTCGTAGTTTTGAATTCTGCTTTGTGTGATTCAGGTACTTGAACCCAAATTGTTGCTGTTACAGAGCCTATGGCAGTAAGGTTCAGAAAATTCAAAAGCACTTTGTACATTTGAATTCTATGCTCTGATTTACTTGATTTGTTTGTAATAAAAGATGCTTTTATATTGAGACAAGTTGGTGTGGATTAGATGTACCTCTTTTTGCTATTGGCTTCAGCCTAAAAAAGCAGGGGGGGAGGTAGGTCCTCAGGTTCTGGTGAAGTGGGTTTGGGCTCCAGCCGACGCTCCTTCCGCAGGTAGAGAGCCCGTCTCCCGGAGTCACGCAGTCTGCCCAAGATCAGTTGCGCATTTTTGTTACCGCCAGGAAAGTGTGCATGTGCACCACAGATTGCGAGATTGGCTTGCAAACGGCAAGAATATAAAATAGCAATGACAGAAATATATTTTGCCCTACTTATATTTTGATCTTGGCTCTTTTATGCCTTTTAGTTATGTCAGAGCTTTTAGTTCTTCCTCGAAAATTACCAGGACTCTATGATCATATTGAAAAAGTTTAAGGTGGGATTTTCCTGTCACTCCTTGTCTCCAGGAGCTGGAATCCGATGAAGGAGGAGTTGAGACTGAAAAGTCCACAGTGCCATGTATGTACAGCGTGTTTCACATGTGCTTCAGGACAGCCTTAGGCATAAGATCAAAAATACAGCATAGATGAAAGAACGTGGACAGTGGTGGCAGAGAAGAGGACGTGTCGGGCAACAGGTACAAAGAGAGTAAAGGGCAGAGGAGGTTCCCGGCAAGTGTGGAGTCCTGACGGGCACCTGCTGTATATTCACCGTGACTGTTATTTCACACTTGGTTTAACTGATGTATGTAATTGAAGTATCGAAGTGTTCCTTACAGCCCCAAGTCAGTATAGGGTTTAAGCACTTGAGTAACGCTGCTAGAGGCAGAGGAACTGTTCTGGGCTGAAAGTTACCGAGACGATTATGCACCTCACTGCTTTGGGACCTGACTGAGAATTACAGACCAACGCTTTCTGAAGCAGTTAGTGGCTCATTTCGTTGACACTTAAGCCCAACTTGCATGGCTAGGATGGAATTCAGCATTCAAAACCGGCTGCACACCAAGGCCCTGAAATGCAGACCTTTTCCTTAGCCTGGTTCTCTAACCACTTCTGGTTGTTGGTAGAATTCCCTGTACTCTCAGATAGAGCGGGTAGATCACTCCAGCTGAACTGCAGGTTGCCATGGAGAGCCACCAGTCCCCACGCTAGCTGGGTATGTCTCTGGGCTTGCAGCACGGATACACCGGTTGCTGCCCTGCGTCCCATAAATATGTAGGGCTTGGACATAGGAGCCTGTCTCTTAAATTTGTTGAGCAATCTAACATTGATTGATCACAGTAACAGTCTGTATATACTTCTAACCTGCTTTTAAGTAACATCTATTAAATTAAGCTCTTTCCTTCAGGGGAAGGGAAAGGAACGTGTGGCGCGCATTGTTGCATAGCTGAGAGGTAATGAAGTTCAGGCCTTGCGTTGGGGTGAATGCTAGGAAAACCTAAGTGTCTCCAGCTGAAGTGGCTGCTCAGATGCTGGTGTTGGCACGGTGGCCGCTGCAGCGGCAGTGGGGGCCAGGCAGGTGTGGTTGATCGGCCGAGCCGGGTAACGAGGGACTGCTGAGCTCCAGGGGCAGAGCCGTGGGAGACAGCCACGGCTGAGGTGCGAGGCTGAGGAATGCTGGGGCAAGGAAGGCTGGATGAGTTCAGGTAGGCGAAAGGCTTTTTTTCTTCTTCTTTTCTAATTCAAATTGATGCATTATATCATAGCTGTGCGGAAGGGTTCTCCTCCGTGAACGTGTACTCGGAAATACAGGGGGGTCTGGGTGGGTGGGAGACGCCTGCCCCAGTAACCCTGCGGGGAAGCCAGGGTTGGGCGCTGAGGAGGGGGCTTGAACCGCTGCCTTCTGGGGGCACGAACGGGCTGAGCTGTGAGGGAGGATGAAACTGCCATGCGTTGGGTGCGGCGCTCCTCGATCTTGCTTCAGTCAGTTCATTTGTAGCCTGGTCTGTGCATTGGGGGTTGTTATTTGGTGCCTCCTCTGAATGAACTGCCGTTTCTGCGGCTGCGCCGAGATGTTTCCCGGGCGCTGGGAGGAGTGTTGAATAACCAGGAGGGTCCAGCAGGGCTGGTAAAATGGCTCCCTCTGGTTTTAAGGTTTCAAATGCAATTGAGTGTTATCCTTTGGCTGTCTGGAGCTACAAGTGTTCTCTGTGCTTGAATTTGTCTCCATTGAGATGCGAGTATTGGTTGCTTCAGAAAAAAAGAAGGGGGGAATGAAGCTTTTGTTGTCTTTCAGAGAAAACATTTTTGGACTATTCATCAATAACAGAGAAATATTGTTATAAGGCTCTCAAAAATCTAAGAATATGATCTAAACAGAAGGAGTATGCTGTATTATATAAGTTGTAGGTTAAAAAGTGGGTTTAGGCTTTTAGCAGGAGACAGGTATTTGATTTAAGTTTTTTTTCTAAGAAAACATGCTTTGTCAGACTTCCTAGATGGCTGCTAACATTAAGTGATGGCTTACTGTGATACATAGCGGCTTGTGAAGCTGTGCACAGGATCTTGTCCCTAAGCCAGAGCCTGGGTCACAGCAACATCCCCAGTCTCGAGCGTATCACCCTGCTGCAGACTGGGAACCCGACAGGCGCGATCGAACCGGTGGTGTCCCCCCCGGCCGCCCTGAAGCACTGCCCATCACGGTAGATCCAAATCTATAAATGGGGAGAGAGCAGCAGGGAACGCTGCAGCAAATCCTCTGGGTCAGAGGAAAGTGAAGACTTAATAGGGGAAGCAAGAGGCGGACAGTAAACGTGAATCTTTGTCGAGTCTCTGTTGCTCTTGTAAATCTGTCAGTCCTTACACTCGGGCTAACGCGTTAAACGGGCTGGGTCGTGTTTGAGACTGCAGCTTTTGCACGTAGCTCTCGCTGTTCTGCTGTGCAGCAGCAGAGGGAATGTTTGATCTGAGCCTTTGCTTTCCAGCTCCGTCAGGCAAGCGATCCAGTGCCGCTCGTGTCGTCTAGCGGGCCCTGGGTAAGGCTGGGCGGGCTGCGACTCGGGGTTGTTAGCGTGGCAGTGGCCGCTCGTTACCAGCGCAGTTACTAACCTTGGGTTGCTTTGCTGACCCTGCCTCCGGCAGGGCTGGGTGTGAAGGGACAGCGGATGCTAATGCTGGTCGGGTGTTGGAGGTTTTCACCCAACTGCAGAAAATGCCTGGCCATTCCCTGAAGCATGAGGAGTTCCGGTCTTTGTCCTGGTTAACAACGTACCCACACATACCATCTGCTCTCCTGCTCAAAAAATGGCTGAGCGGCTCTCAGTGGTTTAGCTCTTGGGCTGTTCCATTGCAGCTGCCTCAGGCTGAGGGCTGCGCTCCAGGCCCATCCGAAACTGAACGTCTCTTTAGAAAGCCCCAGCGTAGCTCTCTGCCGAGGGGTCCTGGGGACTGTACGGGCTTTGCCCGCAGAGACACAAAATCCTCACATCAAAGCAAATAAGACCGACGCTTGCTGTCCTTGATGGGAATAAAGGTGGCGAGGGGGCGTGGGAAGGCATCCTGTGGTTATTTTGATGGGAATGAGAACTTTTTTCTGACAGAAGCTGGCAGGGAGACCTAGTGATCACCAGGGCGCTGCCACGTGCTGCTGGTCTCTGCAGGTCAGCTTGAGCCACTCCGCACGTGGCGACGGCGTTGAAGTGCCTCTTCATCCGGGAGAAGCGCACTTGCGCAGGGAGCTGCTTCTCCCTAGGCAGGCGCTGCTCGTGCTCCCGATCGCCGGCTGCCTTCGTGCCAGGTCGGCTGCTGCTGCTCTTCCAGAGGCGCGGTGCCCTGCTTCAGGGAGACAAGAAGCCGTTGGTGCTTCAGGCAACCGGGCTGCAATTGCTTGGAGGTAACTGTGGCCAGGTAAATATCCAACTGTTCTGGTTCACAGCTGGTGGAATACAACCTCTGTGCCTGAGGATGGCTTTTTTTTTTTTTTTT
>VZTL01048289.1:0-13368 GCA_013400535.1 Scopus umbretta
GTTTGGGGGTTTTGTTTTGTTTTATGATCAAATCTGGTTAAGTCTGGGTATTCTGTGTTTTTGTACTCAACTGGTCTGGTACCTAGAGGTTTTGTATTGTTGCTTGCAGTAAATGGCAAAATGTGAAGTTGTCTTGAACTGTCCAGTCCGAATAAAGCAGCTATCGCATTTCTCAGTAATTCACTTTAAGAGCCTATGAAACATTGCATGAACCTGGGAACAAATTCTTAAACTGTATTCTGAGATAACTGTAACATCTATTATTCAAATGTTTTCTGAGGGCTCTTAATGGAGGCAGTGTGGCAGCGCTGCCAAGGAATGGGTAGGTGCAGAATTACCTTTACTGTCTTCTAAATGCAGAGTCACTGTGAAAGCGAGTGGAGTCCTAACCGCACAGTTACGTTGAGAGCATGAATGTTTCAATGTCAGGTGTTAGGCTTGAGGGCGACTGTACAGACTAAATTTGGCTGCTTCGTGCCGTTCTAAGTGATAAAGTGCTCTGCTGACTGCAGATCCATTGTCCTTTTTTTCCACTCAAGCTTGAGGTCCTTCTGCCCATTTCTACTTCTGAGACCTTCCCGCCAGCAAGTTTCCCCCCTGGTCTCCAGTCAGGCCCATGCTGCAGTCTGCTTGTCATTTCCAAATTTGAATCAAATTAATCTGTCTTCGTAGTGCTTGGAAACGGGAAAATGGTCACAAAGGCTGCTGCTGAGAATAGAGAATTGGTTTTGTGCTTTCTGTTCTGGACCTGATGCAGAAACATCACTAATAAGTATCTTGTTTTGCCACAAAAGCCCTGGGGAGGGGTCTAAAGCAGGGGGACGGACAACATAGCTGTATTCTGTGATTCATTCAAGCAAGGCGCTGCTAACATCCAGCTGTGCTTCTCTGGAGGGCATTTACTGCAGCCATGTAAGAATGGACTCTCATGGCTATGGTTACAGGTATATCCTCCCCACCATAACCCCCCTCTTGGCCAGGTGTGGAAAATTCCCTTGTTTTGGAGTAGTATTAAGGGGAGGAAAAAAAGTCACAAGGCGGCTAAAACTGGGAAATGCTAACTTTGTTCTCAAAACCCACGTTGCTGTTTCTGCTGTTTTTTTCTGTGTGAAAAAACTGGTTTAGCCCAGAGTGTTCCAACCAAAATGTTAGTCTGGAACTGTTTTTTTATTTTTTGCAATGGCAAGTATGTACGGAAATTCCTTCAGTTTGCATGAGGTGTAAGCCACACGGGATGAAGTATATTCCCATTACCAAAGTTACTGAAGGTCACCGAAGGACTGAGAAGTCCATGTTTTCTTCTCCTCCTTGTAGGAGCACTAGTACTAAAACTTGCAGCCGTGCAAGTGTTCTGCCCGGTGCCGGAACTCCCACTTCTGTGGCGATGGGTTTATGCTTCACTTAGCGCAAGCCTGTCATCCCAGGAAGGTGCCCCGGCCCCTGTCCCTTGTCCGTGGAGGATGAACGTGCACAGAACCAACCACCCGAGCAAGCCGCCCTTGGGGAGTCCCTGCGGCCCTGGAAATGGCACAGCAACGTGCCACGTGGTGGCAGCTACGCTCCGCTCCTGTTCCAGCCGCTCTGTGCAGAGCAGGGAAACCCCAAACTGAAAGATTCCAGGGTCTAAATTAATGATTCCTGGGATGCTTCAAGACAGGACTGGACTCTGCCACTTAGGTACTTCATCACTGCCCCTATTACTGCTCTTCCCAGGGTTACTTCTTGTACCTTAACAGCTGCCTTGAGGACAAAATAATGCTGGCCTTTGTCCAAATCCAGAAGAGGAACAGAACAAATCTCTTCTACTGATTTCTGTTAAGTAAACCTCCAAACTCTCTAACAATGCATATAGCTGGAAAAAATACTGAGTGTAATAATGGTAAATGTAACCTCAGGTTTTTAATTTAAATGTAGAAAGTGTATTTCTGCTCAGTCAGACCCAGCTATCATGAGCTAACAGGTAACAAATGGTTTTACAGAGCTTACAGTTTCTCTGACGGGCAGTACATGCTGTCTGCGTGGAGCTGCTGCAGAGCAGGATACCACAGACCCCTGAACACCCTCGGCTCCTCGGGAGGGGTGGGGGGGGAAAGCAGCATGCTCTTTTTTAAAGAGTCAGCATACTCACAGATGAGTACTGAGCCAAAAAACAGCCTCTTCCCCTTCAGGTCGCTTGCAGTTTTATTTCTTGTGTATCTTGTGCATCGGTCCCTATTACAAGCATCTTTCCTCATCACACACCCGTACTCTGGATGTAACCATTTCCTTGCATTGTTTTATGTAAGCTGTGTTTTCTCCTGCACATCCCTCATTTAGTCTGATTTTGAGCTCTTATGTCTGAAAGCAGGACTAATGGAAAAAAAAAAAAGACTCGAGGACAACAGAAGGAAAATAAAATCCATACATAGATAAGTTATGCTGCCAGTTGCAAGGAACAAACAAATCCATGCAATCAAGGGAATACATCTCTCTAAGACACTATTTCCTGCTGTTTTAAACAATTTGGGGGCGGGTTTTTATATCCCTTAGCAACCTAACGTTCCCGAAGTCAACAGGAATTTTGGCACAGCTAACTCCTGTTAATGAACTGTTTGTGATGCTTTAAAAAAAACAAAAAGATACAGCCTGTCACTGAAAAAAATGCCTCTGATTAAAGTCATCTCAAGGAAAGGGTGGAAGTGAACTGCAATTAACCTCTTTCCTTCTGCTGTCCATCACGCTGTCAGCACGTAGCTGCGTTATTGTGCCACAGAGATTGCTCGTGGACGTTCCCTCTGCAGCACACACTCAGCTGTCTGCAGCGTGGGCCATCTCAGCATCCATCTTATGAAGATGACTTTTATCCTGATGGCCTAGTGTTTTCTCTAACTCTGTTTTCACTTTAAGCTGACAGTCCCAAATTGCATTCTGTATACTCTGCAGGTTCCACTGGGTTCTCAGGAGAGCATCATCCAGGGTGAAAACACCATCACGTATTCTTCGCACTTGGGTGCACACGGCAGATGATTTCAGCTCCAAACCAATCTCATGAACTATTTTTCGGAGGTACTGCTGAGTCTCATGCAAGCAATGGATTTCTAGGACAGAGAGATTCCATCAGAAGCTGCAAAGCATTGACACAAACTCAGACCTTGTCTCTAAATCCAGACATCACTCACAGTTATGCTGAAAGAACTGGTTTGGTAGAACAGACTATTTAAGATACAGCACAGGTGGACTATGATTTTCTGCAATGCTGCAGGGTGTCCTAGCACCTCCCAAAGTGAATGTTTTAGAAAACAAACCCACAGATACAGGAGAGTAATGTAGAAATCTAGGTGTTTCAAAGGGGATAATAAAAGGTACCTTTTTAATAAGACAAATTATTTGTGAGGAGTAGGAGACTGTTGCAGGAAAGCAAACCACACTTTTAAAAAGAGGAGGAAAGAAAAAACCAAAACAAAAAACACACAAAACACCCAACCACATTGAACTGCATTACACTGAAACACTGGGATAAGGAAGAATTCTGCCCCATAGGTAGTCACTACGCAAATTTTCTTGCCTCAGTCTTAGATCTAGAACTGGCAGGGAAAAAACTGGAAGCTAGGTGCACAGCTGGCTTGATTTACTACAGCAGCTTCAGTACTGTGAGGGTTCTAGATCTTGCCCTACCAAAAAATCTTTCCACCAAGCTAAAGAGTTCACCTAACAAGGAGATGCTTTTGTGATTTTAGAAACTACAAATCATTACGTTTTCTGCAGGGATTACCAATTACATGTTGGTTCCCACCAACTCATTTTGCATGAAATCATGAATAACAAACTGAAGTTTACCGACTTATTTGCCGTAATATATACTCAGACTTCCCCAGTTTTTGTACCAGTCCTACCTAGGTGGAATTCTGGAAGTGCAAACTGGAGGCATCGGATTGCTGTGATTATCGGGGGGCTTTTTCCCATGGGGCGAATCAACCCTTTGACAGCCAGCTCGTATGCCTCTTGTGTTTTCATATCAATGTTAGAATGCCTGGAGAAAGGAAAAAAGAAGCAGAGCTGACACTTAGTACTTCTCTTCAATGGGATTCAAAACATCTCCACCCCCAATAAAGCAGAGCTGCAACTTTTATTCTTAAAACTGCCTATGTGTCGAGTCTTTACATACGTTTTAATACTATATATCCTGCCAGTAGTATAGCAGTTTGGGAGGGAGGTATGTGGTCACGTCTACAAGATATTTTTGTAGGTCCTAGTGTAGCTAATAGGTCCTAAAATAGCTGAAGATTTGAGGATACAAGAAGGACACTTAACTGCAACCTCTCACCAGGGTACAGAGCACTCAGAGTAACTTCTCTCTGTTCCTGTCTAGCACTCTAACCTTTAAAGACTGATTCTGGCAAACAAAACAATCCCATTTGTTTTAAAAACCATCAAATGGCAGTCAGATCAGGTCAGCTGCATTTCCCCATTGGATACGTACATCAGCAGGGCCTTATGATTTGTTCCTTGAATGACAGCGAGAATCCGTTCCAGCTTCTCCCTCGTGATATGATCTGCAAATATTAAGGTAGGAACAAAACCCCAATAATCCATCCAGAAACTGGAAAGAGACAGCAGTCTGAAATGTGCCATCAGGCTATTACTGTCCCTTTGGCAGGCAGTCATATTGAAATGGGCTGATGAGAACCACCGAGAGATGGCTTTAGCAGAGTCGCTTCTGGCTGTACCGTGGTAATGCACAGAGCAGCACAGCACTGGACTACAAAGGGAAGAACCATTTTGCTTAATGTATTTCAGGATGTTGGCTCCAGTTTCTCTTATTGGGTGTTCGAAGAGTTTCATTCAATGAAAGCTGCTAATCGCTATCTCTAGGTATGGTTTATGGAGGGCTCTGGGTCCCACCCAACCCAGTGGCAACCACTGTCATCAGGACTCATACTGGCTTTCTATACATTGCGGTTGTATTTAGCACAGGACTGTGGTGTCAGGACTGCGCGTGGGCTGCACGTACAAATGAAAAGCAGAAAGCATTTAAGGCATACCTTTTATTTTTGTGCAATTTACCAGGTTAAATGCTTTGCAGTTAAAATGCTATTTGTTTGGTGTTCTGGTTTTTTTTCTAAAGAACACATCAATTGAGTTGCTTACCAAATGTTGTCTTCTCCACTAGCTTCCCTGTGTCTGAGAAGTCATCAGTGGCTTTACCAAACAGCCCACCGACAGTGTAAACCTTGAAGAAGGGCAAAGAATGCAATTTGTCAAAGAAATACTCCAACCAAGTGAGTAGCAATATTCTGCCGTCCAGCTGCTAGCAAGTGCAGGCTATGATGATGCTGCCCAAAAAAACAGCAGTGACCTCCACAGGTGGACGCTCAAGGATGAATTCTGGACCCCAAAAAGCTCTCAAAAGCATTGGTGGGTTTGAGCAGAACCACCGCCACAAGGCCAGTCCGGGGCACCCGGGCAGGAACCAAGCGTGAGGTTGCACTCAGATGTTCTGAGGCCCCTCAGAGCCATCGCCTACCTTGGCCAGGTGGCAGTTGTACAGATCGGTGAGTAGCTTGTTCCCGTGGCCTATGCCAAGTACTGAAACACAAAAGACGGGGAACCCGTTATTCAGCCACGCAGAAAGTTACTGACGTGCATTTACGCAGCGCTGCACGCTCCCAGTGCTTTTCTTCCCCCCCTGGACAGGGCCAGATCTCCTTAGAAGTCACATCTGAGCAGTGCAATTAGACTCCCAAATTAGCGCCTGTCGTTAAAACTACGAGGCTGGAACTAGGGCTCTTGGATTTCCCCAGAACTTTCCACCTGGGTACTTCAGGGGAAATGCTTAGCAATGCCGGCCACGGTGAAGCCAGTTCAAGCGGTGGAGCGGAGACGGGGGGTTACGTGGCCGATCGCCGACGGCCTCACGGGCGGGAGCGTGGTGTCTCACAGCGCTGGGGGCACGGGGTCGCTCCCGTCTCCTGGCATCGCCAGCGTCTCGTTGCACCCTTCCTCCCGCGTTTTAGCATTTATGCGCCCAGCCGGGCTGCGGGACCCGGGGGCTACCGCTGTGCAATGGCGGAGCGTCCACCGCTTCTCCCCCACGCCGCTCGCAGCCGGCGGGACGCGGTGCCGCTCCCGGGACGAGACCCACCGAAGACTCCCGAGGCCTTCACGTCCAGCCGGTGACCCGCTCCGATCTTCAGCNGCCCCGCGGGCGTCCGGGCGCTGCCCGCCCCGGTTCGGTGCGCCGCGGGCGCTCGGGACGCGCCGGGCCGGTTCCTCACCCCCTGCTCCCCGCAGGCAGAGCCTGTCTGAGCCACACCGAGCCGCGGGCCCGGGATGGGCGCAGCGGGAAGGAGGAGGAGGAGGAGGAGGAAGGGTGCTACCGGCTGTACCCCGGGCACATCCCCACCAGCCCGCTGCAGAAGGCGCTGCTGGCTGCCGGCTCGGCGTTTATGGCGCTCTATGACCCCTACAGGCACGGTAAGCCGAGCGAGGGGAGCTCCTGCCACCCACGGTTCTCGTTACCGTCCAGCAAATCCTGCCCCATGTCTCCTGGGAGTTTCTCGTTCGTGAGACCTATAGTAATGGGGCAAGTGCAGGTCTGAGACGGGGGCCCAGGGCAGGCGGCTGTGGAAGAGAGGGGGTGAAGAACACCAAACACCCCCCCAGTGATCTCCTCCTCACCCCCGATGATGCCACCCAGCCCCATCTCATTCCTCCTCGGCCCTCCAGGCCTCACGCCTTCTGCTACATCCCTCCCTGCGGGAGACACCAGGGCAGAGCAGCCCCGAGGCTGAAGATCCGTGGTTGGTGGTGTCCCTGCTTTGCCACAGGCTTCCTGCCTGCTCCTGGCCAGGGGGTTCATTGCCCCATTTCCTCACCTGCCAACCGAGGACAGCTGGGTGTTGCAAAAACCACTCTTGGGTCAATCTCTGGTCTCTTTCAGACATGGTGGCAGTCCTTGGGGAGACCACGGGCTGCCTTGCCCTGCCCAACCTGCGAGACAAGATGAAGCATCACCCTGAAGGTTACCGCATCCTCCAGTACGTCCCTCCACATCTCTCCTTCCCTTGCTGTGTGGTTCATGGTGGGGAGGGAGTCACAAGGCCAAGCACATTCCTTAGAATCATAGAATCATAGAATTATTAAGGTTGGAAAAGACCTCTGAGATCGTCTAGTCCGACCATCAACCCAAAACACCGTGTCTACTAAACCATGTCCTGGAGTGTCACAACCACACGTTTTTTGAACACCTCCACGGATGGTGACTCCACCACCTCCACCTTGGGCGCCATGAAGGGAGAGCCCTACGCTCCCTGGCTTGAAAGCAGCACAAGCATTTTTGTTAGCTCTAACCCTCCAGGTTGTTTATTTTACTTTATTTTTAACTATCACAAGAGCCTGGTGGCAAGTCTGAGGGCAAGAGCACGGCAGCCGCTGGGCCCAGCCCTATTTCAGGCATTGCTGTCTGTCTGTTCTGCTTCGCTGCTGGAACTGTCAGGTGCCAACGCAAGGAGAAGCAGCAGCAGGCACAGGGGAGAAATCCATGGACGTGGATGCTGAGCAGCGATGAAAACCCACCACGTCCATGGATTTCTCCTCTGCACCTGCTGCTGTATCTCCCTGCGTTGGAGATTTCATCTATGCTGGTCTGCCTCTTCCTTAAGCACCTCTGTATTTTCTTTCCCAGCACCCACAGCATCTCCCCAAGCTGTGAAAGGAGGCCATGTCTCTTGTCTTCCTTATTAAGCCTTGATCACTTTTGCTTCCATATCTGCAGGGACTTGTCGAGCACAGCAAGGCTGAGGACCAAGAGGGACTTCATGAGTGTCTTTATTAACCAAGATCTTTCTGCTTATCTGCTCGCCTTCTCCCTGCTCCTTGTTATGTGTCACACCCGCTGCTTCTGTAACGTTTGGGTTGTACCACGTAGGGCCTGGGAAAAAGCTGCCTTTTGCCGCATGTTTATGTGGAGTAGCCTGATCCTTGCTCTGAACGTTGACGCAGCAAAGCACATGGAGCACCAGGATGGGGCTGAGCCCCAGAGGAACTGCCCACAGAGAGGGGACAGCAAAGGCACCAAGGGCTTGGGAGGGATGTCCCCCTGCTTCTTGCCCCGTGGTATTGCAGGGATTTGCAGTGGTCCGATTTGTGCACACAAGTCCTTTTTTTGTTTGTTTGTTTGTTTGTTTGTTTTAAATCCCCCAAGCTGCTGAGGTCCCTGCATCTTCAGCCAGGGTAAAGCTGGTGCAAGCCCTGCTTATCTCCTGGGCACCTGCCATCCAGGAGCTGAGCAGTTCCTGGATCTACTGCAGGGCTTTTATCATGGGAGGAATTTATCCTGTGCATGGAAATAAAAGGGGTTTTGTTTAGTTCCAGGGCTGTGGGGCACCTGTTTGCCAACAGCCTGGAGAGGAGACCTTTCCCTGCATGGCTGTCACATGGCTGGTGGTGAAAGCCTGAGCAGGAGAGAAATTAAACCTGCATTTAGAACAAATTCCCTCCCCTCTTTAGGGTTGTTTCTTTGAAGCTCTGGCTGCTTTGCAGTGGCACTAAAGAGCTCTTCTCCTCCAGGGCTGGCTGTTGCTGGGGGCTGTGCCTGGCCAGCAGCCCACATGGCAGCGTTTTGGTGCAGAGGACACTGGTGTTTTACAATCCAGAGTTTTACAGCGGTGCAAGATGAGAGCTCTTTTATTGCCAAGGCTTCAGGTAGATCCTTTAAGCAATTTGTGTCCCAGCCTCAGCAACGGAAATAAGGACGGTGCTATCCCTGCAGTGAGCAGTCAGGATCCATGCAAGGAAAATGCTTGGGAGGGGCAGAGACAGCGGGTGGGGTTTTTCAGGGGCTCCTTTTCTCCAGGACCCCCTGCTGTGTGTTTCACTGGGAGACTCACTGACTGTGTTTCACTTTCAGGGAACGGCCTCGCATCCGTCTCTCCACCCTGGACATGGCCAGGCTGCGGGGGCTGCCGGATGGCTCGCTGGGCCGAGAGTACGTCCGGTTCTTGGAGGAGAATGTGAGTGTGGGGCTTCGCAGGGTGCGAGCGGCTGTAGTTGAACCCCATGCCAGGAGCACAGATGCACTTTAGAAGGGAGACTGAAGCCATGGAGGAACCTGTGGGGAGCCCTCTGGGAATGAGAGGGAGTCGGGGGGATGGGATGAAATGCTGGGTGTTGGACGATGCTGGATGTGTCACCGGTGCTGTGTGGTCCCTGGGTTTTGTCTATGTAAATGACACTGACCCCCATCATTAGGGGCTGGGAGATGTGCTGATGGAGGGGGCCACGTATTTCTGTTCATTAAAGAGCAAGACCAGAAACCTGAATTTTGGAAAGGGCTGAACTGGACCTCTTTGGATTTGCAGAAGGTTTCTCCAGACACCCGGATGCCACCCAAGTTTGTTGATGATGAAGAGCTGGCATATGTGATCCAGCGGTACCGAGAAGTCCACGACATGATGCACACCCTCCTGGGCATGCCAACAAACATGCTAGGTGAGCAGCAGCGGGCTCGGAGGGCTGCGCTGCCAAACCCCGCTGATGGTGCTTGGCCGCCCCTCCCAGGAACAGAGCAGGCTGGGCCGGTCGGAGTTCCTGATCCTCAGCCTAGGGAGGTACGCGGGGAGGTGTGCATGGCCGCCGTCCTGCATGGCTGGCTCTGTGGTGACCGAGAGCCTGCAGGATGTCGCCTTTCCCCTGCTGGGAGGGAGATGCTCTGCCCGAGCGCTGGGTGCGGACAGCTGCTGGGTGGGTGGATGGATCTTTGCTGCCTGGCAGGGAGGGTGGCACCGAGGGAGGGATGTTTCACAAGCTCTGAGTGAAGGCAGAAGTGGGGGGGTTCCTTGTTGCTCCTTATCTGTGTGTCCCTGTGTCCTTTGCCCTTGTTTTGCATCTGACTCAATAGCAAGTTGCAAGTCAAGCCTTGCTGGTGAGCCTGCGGGAACCGGCATGTCAGGTCTCCTCTGCAGGCTTTGGCTGAGACCTGCCAGCATTTGTAAAAGGTCTGTCCCGTGCTGGGAGACGGGGAGAGCTGTGCGGGGGATCAGGCTTCAGCAGTTGTGTTGCTAAAGATCTGCAGGGACCCAGGCTGCCCAGAAAGTGTTTCCCAAGCTTGTGGGGTGTCAGCTGTGGGGTGCTGCTCCCCTGGACCGTCCCTCTCGGGCAGGTGGTGCACGATGAGGCTCATCCTGGCAGGGGATGAGGCCAGGGACAGGCTTGGGAAGCATTCCTGCCATGGAGGTGGAGGGGATGGGTGCGTAGCCAGTCGTGGGAAGGGGCAGATCGTGCAGCCTGCATCGCGGGACGGTGCAGCCCTGGCTAGCCCTCGACCCGCGTGCCCTGCCTGCTCATGGCCTCTCTACTCCCTCTCAGGTGAGGTCGTGGTGAAGTGGTTCGAAGCCATCCAGACGGGGCTGCCCATGTGTGTCCTGGGAGCAGTGTTTGGCCCTGTCCATCTCAGTGCACGGTAGGCGCCGGTGCTG
Source organism: Scopus umbretta (assembly GCA_013400535.1). Taxonomy (NCBI): domain Eukaryota; kingdom Metazoa; phylum Chordata; class Aves; order Pelecaniformes; family Scopidae; genus Scopus; species Scopus umbretta. Next base: position 10,455 of record VZTL01048289.1, read on the forward strand.
GCTGATGAGGAGGGAGTCTCTGCCCTGGGGACGCGCCAGCCTGGGCGATGCTTTCCCGTGTCCTCTGGGGACAAAGAGGGGACACTGCTAGTTTGCAGGGGGTGTCAGTCAGGGATCCCTTGTGTGAACCTGCTGCTCTTTCCCCACAGCCTGGGGGAGTGGTGACAATGGGAGGCACAGCTTTGCTTGGTCACTGAAGCAGAACCTGATGCTTCATCTGCTTCCAGCACAGAATCTCCTGTGCTAGGCAGCAGGAGCAGTGCCCAGACCTGGCTGCCCTTGGCCGGGGCATATGTTGAGGACCAGCAGGACCCTCACCATGCTGACGTCTGTTCCCTGCCCCAGGACATCTGTTTTGGTGGCCCAGCACAGTTTAGGGATTGCAGAACCTGAGATCTGGTCTTGGGTTTGCTCCTGACTGTAACCTTCCCAGCACACCGTCCTCTTCTGTGCCTCAGTTTCCCCTGTGAGAGAAGCAGAGGGATGCTAGAGGGGTGGAGGGGCTTGTGATACATGGGAAGCAGGGAGTGGACATCTGATGGAGACTTGGAGAAGGAAAGCAAAAACAAAACATGGAAATCAAAACTGTCACTGTCTGTATCTTTTGTTCCAGAAAGCTGCAGGTCCTGGCCACCGAGCTGGTTCCCTGGGCGATTCGGAGCGGGCGCAATGCCAACTGTATCCTGAACGTCTACTATGAGCAGCGCTGGGAGCAGTCAGTGGAGTCTCTGCGGGAGGAGATCGGCATCTTCCCTCCCCCAGCCATTGGAGTGTGAGAGCTCAAGTACGGGGACGGGACAGGGGATCCCCATTGGCAGGCAGCAGCCATCCCCTGCCGCGCTCCATCTCCCCCTGCCCGGGAGCGCAGCGTGGCTCTGCTGCCAGCTGCCATGGACCCGGGTGGTTGAGTTTTCTCCTGCCAAGAGCTGGCACCATCCTGTCGGTAAAGGCCAAGTGGCATCTCCCTGTGCTATGACAAAACTTGACCCTTTTTGCTGTTTGTGATTCAGTGGAGGGATGGCAAGTCGCGCTGTGCCTTTGCCAGCTGGGTCTGGCTGCTGGCTCTGGTACCGATGCTCCAAAATGCTGGGATAGGGAGGGAGCTGAGCTGGTTTACAACACACTGGAGCAAACTTGACCTTCTGCAGCTCTAGGGCTGTATAGGTAAATCCCTCCTCCCACTGTCCCAGGGAAGATCGAGGCTTAAAGTCTTGGAGGCGCCTTGGACTGGAGCTAAACCAGGGAGTTACAGAGCATCCCAGGGGCAGGTTTGGCGTGTGCAACAGTGAAATCCCATTTTGTACCGCTGCCTGAATGGTCTTCTGATGGGTCATATGGGATGTGCCTCACGCCTTGGAGACCAGGCAGTGTGTCATTGCATGCCCACAGGAGCAGGCAGGGAAATACCTTTGGATATTATCCCTACTGGATTGGCTGTTTGAGAGCCGATCCCAGTGTGCTGTGTCTCCCTGTAGTCCCTCCCCAAGAAAAATGCTGAAATCCATGACATTGTGCTGGGTTTTCAACAGGAATCATCCCCTCCTTGGGCAACAAAATGATGTGATCAGGAATAAGGGGCTGAATCCTGGGAGTCCAGAAACGGCGGCTGCCTGAGCTTTGTCTGGGAGCTGATTGCTGTCTGGTTAATTAAACAGGGCTCCAGACTGCCAGTGGCTGGAGCGCAGAGCTGTCAGATGCGAGGGCAGAGAGCCACAAGGCCGGGGGCTCTTTGTACATGTGGGTTTGCTCTTGAAATTGCTTCTTGCTTAATAAAATCCACGGTGGAGCTTGTGGCTCGTTACCCCTCTCCTTCACCCCATCTCACCTTCTGAGGGGGAGATCTGATGTGAAACCTCACCCCCTTTTGGCTCCAGCAGGGTCTGCTCTTTGTCTGCAGTGGTAGGTGATGGCAGGGCATGCCTGTGGCCGCACATACCTGGGGACCAGGGCACAAAACGGGCTGCAGAGCCGCATCTTCCCAGCTGGGATTTGGGGATGCTGGGCTGGTGAGTGGCTCCTTGCGGTAGTTGTTGCAGAAAGGCCCGGGCAGGGGAAAACTGAGGCACGGAGCAGGAATGGGGCAAGGCTGGGAGCTTCCTAAAGCAATCCTGCTTCCTGGAAAAAGGAAGAGGTGCTCTGACTGGGGTCCTTTGGTGGCAGCCGGGGGAGAAGGCATTGCCCTGCTGTGAGCTTCACTGGCTCCATTCCAGTCTCCCATGGGATGCTGGAGCAGACAGGCAGGACCAGGGACTGTCAGTGCGACCACGTGTCAGAGTTGCTCCATCCCAGGAGGCTGAGCAGCGGCAAAACTTGGGTTTTGGGCTACATTTAAGAGCAGACACCAGGACAGGACTGGCTTCCCTCGTGCGCGCCCTGACTCCCCATTTTCAACTTCTCCCTCCGCCCCACCCTACTAGCCAGACTTTGGGTTTCTCTAAAACCGGGCTTGTGCCTCCCCTTGGCCTCCAGAGTTATTTCAAGCAGATAATGAAGGATATCATATAAATATATCTATCAGCTGCCGTAAAACACACAGAGTGGGGGTTGTCGAGATGAGAGAAGTGTTTGGCCCTAAAATGGCCCGGAAATGTGTTTTTCTGCATTGGAAACATGTCAGAGCTTTGGGGAGGTTAAACCAAAGGGAAGCAAAGATTCACCGCTTCCAGAACCTGTGAGCAGCAGTCAAGGAAACGCGGGAAATGATGGTCGTGAGAGAGGGTTTCGCTGCACTTTGCGTTATTTAGTGCGGCCGTGCAGCGCTCGGGCTGCNGCGCCGGAGCCCGGTAAGAGCGCGGCACCGTCCTCTCCCTCCGTGACCTCTCGGCGACGCTCTGCTTCGCCGCGGCGGCCACGTTGTCTCTCCGCGGGCGGGCCCGCCACGGCCCACGGCCCCCTCATGAGGCACGGCGGGGGG
>VZTL01048289.1:13474-24884 GCA_013400535.1 Scopus umbretta
GGGGCCCTTCGGCCCCGCGGTCCCCTCATGAGGCACGGCGGGCGGTACCGGGGCCCCGCGGTCCCGTTGGCTTCCTCCTCAGCGGGCTGTGGGGCTCCCCCTGCGGATACCGGCTCTCCCCGGGCGGTTCCCGGGCCTGGCCGGGGTTAGGGGAGGAGGATCCCGGCTGCAGCCGCGGCTTGAAGCCCTCGTGGGCCTGACGGTCCTTCTGCCCCCTCAGGCGGGGCTGGGGCTGTGCTGCTGGCCCTCCCGGCTGGGGACGAGCCCGCCGGCCCCGGGGAAGGACGAAANGGTGAGTGGCTCCTTGCGGTAGTTGTTGCAGAAAGGCCCGGGCAGGGGAAAACTGAGGCACGGAGCAGGAATGGGGCAAGGCTGGGAGCTTCCTAAAGCAATCCTGCTTCCTGGAAAAAGGAAGAGGTGCTCTGACTGGGGTCCTTTGGTGGCAGCCGGGGGAGAAGGCATTGCCCTGCTGTGAGCTTCACTGGCTCCATTCCAGTCTCCCATGGGATGCTGGAGCAGACAGGCAGGACCAGGGACTGTCAGTGCGACCACGTGTCAGAGTTGCTCCATCCCAGGAGGCTGAGCAGCGGCAAAACTTGGGTTTTGGGCTACATTTAAGAGCAGACACCAGGACAGGACTGGCTTCCCTCGTGCGCGCCCTGACTCCCCATTTTCAACTTCTCCCTCCGCCCCACCCTACTAGCCAGACTTTGGGTTTCTCTAAAACCGGGCTTGTGCCTCCCCTTGGCCTCCAGAGTTATTTCAAGCAGATAATGAAGGATATCATATAAATATATCTATCAGCTGCCGTAAAACACACAGAGTGGGGGTTGTCGAGATGAGAGAAGTGTTTGGCCCTAAAATGGCCCGGAAATGTGTTTTTCTGCATTGGAAACATGTCAGAGCTTTGGGGAGGTTAAACCAAAGGGAAGCAAAGATTCACCGCTTCCAGAACCTGTGAGCAGCAGTCAAGGAAACGCGGGAAATGATGGTCGTGAGAGAGGGTTTCGCTGCACTTTGCGTTATTTAGTGCGGCCGTGCAGCGCTCGGGCTGCCGGCGGCGGTTGTGCCGCCTTCGCGCAGCCGCGTCTTGCTTGGTGGGCTGGTGCCAGTGCTACAGAAATGGCATGTAATGTAATTTTAAACTGCATCTGCTCAGCTGGATCACTTAGCGGCCACCGTGGCTCCTGTTTGCCGTGGCTGTCGCTCGTCGAGTCTGCGAGAAGGAAGGCAGCGGCGGCAGAGGGGAGTGGGCAGGTCAGACACGAGCCATGCGAAAATGCATTTTTTGGGGGGGGGGATACATTCCCTGCGGACAAGCGGCAGCTCCGCCGCCGCCACCAGCAGTGGTCCGTGCCCACGCTGCTGGGGCCATTTTGGGGATGCGGTAACAGGGAGCGCCGCCGGAGCTGATCGCAGAGCTGCGGCCGGGCTCGATGCTCACCCGAAATCCCCGGCAGCGCCGTGTCCCGGAGCGCCTCTCCCCGCGTGGGTCTGCCCCCTCGTCCCCCCAGGACGGGGCTCCCCCGCCCTGCCGAGGGCAGCCGGGCTCCTGCGCGGCGGCAGCGGCCGGGGGTGGCGGCTCCCCCCGCCCCGCGGCGNTCCTCAGCGGGCTGTGGGGCTCCCCCTGCGGATACCGGCTCTCCCCGGGCGGTTCCCGGGCCTGGCCGGGGTTAGGGGAGGAGGATCCCGGCTGCAGCCGCGGCTTGAAGCCCTCGTGGGCCTGACGGTCCTTCTGCCCCCTCAGGCGGGGCTGGGGCTGTGCTGCTGGCCCTCCCGGCTGGGGACGAGCCCGCCGGCCCCGGGGAAGGACGAAACGGGGGGACCCCGTTCGTCCTTCCCCGGGGCTGGCGACCCTGCCCAGGGCTAAGTGGGGGGACAGGTGCCTCCCCAGCTGCCCATGCTGGAGAGATGACTCTGGGGATCTCCTGGCCCCTGGTGCTGGACCATTAGTGCTGGGGTTTCTCGGAGCCTTGTCCCCTGCCTGTCGTGTGTCCCGTCCCCTCCCGCCCCGTGACCTGCTCCCCAGGCTGGTCCCTCTCCCCAGCTCTCCTCGGGTCTCTGTGCCCCCCGGTGATGGATCCCTGCGGTTTGCCTTTGTGCCCACTGGCTGTGGAGCTACAGGCGGGTCTTAATTTTCTCTGGGCTGATGCAGCTAGACAAGACTTGAATCCTTAACGGCAGGGCTGGAGGTCTCTGGCAGTTACACACGGGTAATCTCTCACCGGTTATCTCTCAGTAATGCACCGGTTATCTCTCGGTGGGAGGCACCAGGCATGCCAGTGGGAGGCAGAGATGTGAGCAGAGGATAACAGGGGCCTGTCTGGGCCTGTCTTGCCTTCAAGTGGGAGATTAAGTGCCTTGCTGCCCACACAGACTGTGGCTCCCCCACCGCCGGCTCTCCACATCTGTCTGTTTGATGTGAGTGTGTAATGAAGGGCCCAGGTCTTGGCCGAGGCATAGTAGTTTCATGGTGATCTAAGAGTTGCCCTGTTTAACTGCAGAGAGAGGCTCCTAGGCAAAAATGCAGTGGGTCCTGCCCTGCTAAAAGGCTGAGGGACTGTTGTTGGACCTCAGGCCTGGGAGGTGTTTGGTGGAGAGAGCTCAGAGGCTGCTGGCACGAGGCGGGATGTCTGGGCAGGGTCTGCAGATGGGAGGATGTCCCCAGGCCCCCACCCAGGAGTGGAATTTTGCGCTCTGGTGCATCCCTGCCTGCTGCCAGTGGCATGGCTCGGAGGTGAGACAGCCTGCGTGACGTGCCAGGGCATGGTGACCATGTGGCGCTGTCTTGGCTCCTACCCTACCAGCATCTCATACCAAATCCACAGAGGCTCCCCGGACCTGGGGGAACTGCACAGAGCAGAGGGAAAGCCACAAGTGTGGCTCCCAGCCACGCTGGCTGTGACAGAGCCCACTGAAGGCTGCCAGCTTCTGAGCAGTGAATCCACCTTCAAGAGGGAAAGGGAAATGATGTGAGTGTTTCCTTCCTCTTCAGTCTGCATCCATGCCAGGAAGGACCAGTTTTATTTGGGAACCCTCGAGCTGTGAGGGTCACATTGCTGTCACTTTCCTCTGCCCGATGCTGCAGCCTGACAAGAGCCTTTGCTAGATCATAGTCTCCTGCGAGTCTCGGAGACACATCTGGGGTGTGTTTGGGATGGGGACAGAGGTGCTGTTTTTGGGGGACAAGTACCAGAGACTGAGTAACTGTCCACAGGGGATGGGGTGGGGGTCTGGGTGCTCCTGGAAGCAGCAACAGCCCTTGTTCTGCCCACTCCAGCCTGGCCAGGGCATGCCTGCACCTGACCTTGTCCCCGACCTGCTCTGGTAGTGCCTCCAGCAGAGCCAGGCCAGGAAACTGCCCACGGACATGAGGGTTTGCAAACACGAGCAGAGCTCAAAGGACTGAGTTTCCTGTCCCTGTTCCTGTCTGAGCTGTGTCAGGGAACATGTGAAGCTGCGCTCTCCCACCAGACATGCTGGCTGTACCGGAGCCAGACGTGCAGGAGATCTGGTGCTGAGGGACAGGGAGACCTGGGTTACAGGGATAGAGGGATCCTTGGGGTAGGGAGGAATTTGGAGCTGGGCTTTGTCATGCTGGAGGTGAGCGGCTGAGCCAGGCCTGCCTGGCATCACCCTGGTGCCTGCCAAACATCTGTACAAGGTCTTCTGCCATGACTCCGCTCCCACATCCGTGAAGTGACTTTTTGCTGCATCTTATGCCACTGGGGCATGGCCATGCCCCTGGCTGGTGTGCAGGCTGTGGCTCCCCAGGTGGGAACGGCCAGGCTCTTGGCTGGCAGTAAGCAGTGCTGTGCCGGTGGCTTAATTGGAGGCCATCTCCAAGGTCTGGTGAAGTTACCTCTGTGGGAGCTCTGGGCTGCTGGGTTATGTCCTCGCTGTCAGGAGGAGTGGTGACTCAGGGACCTCATCCAGGAAATTGGGGGCCACTAACGCATCCCCCACCCATGGGTTTGTTATCGCCGAGTCCAGTGTGCATGGGTTGATGGCCGTGGTCTCTCTCTCTCTGCAGGCCACAATGCTGCGTGTGGCTGCTTTTGCAGCGCTGCTGCTGTTCTTCAGGGTCAGTCTGGAGTTGTCCTGGGCCCAGGCCATCCCTGCTCTTTTCATCTTCTACCTGGGATCCGGCGGATGGGATTTCTTCCTCATATTCATCAAGACAGTACGAAGGGACGTCACGTAGGTGTCCTGGCAGGGATGGTCTGACCGTTCACCCTCCCCCTGGCCCACTGCTCTGCCCTGGTGTATGTGTGAGCGCAGCCCCCAGCTCCTTGCACAACCCTGGGTTTCTGCTGGCACCCGGCCCAGCTAGAAGCAGATCTCCCTCTGCTGTGCCTGGGTGGCTCCAAACTATCGGGCAAAGTTTTCACAGGAAAGATAGATTTCAGCTGAGCTTGAAGTCTAGTGACTGTCCTTGTACTTCACCCTGTCCCTAAAGCTGCTGGCGTGGCACCAGGTGCCTGTGCAGGGTCAGTTCTGAGTTGGTACCAGGCTGTGCCAGCTCTGGGCAAGGATTTGTGGGGAGGAGCAATAGCACTTCTTGGAGAGCACCTGAGGCTCAAAGGTGCCCCTTTGATCAGAGACATCCCTGTCTGCAGCCTTCCAAAACATATCTCTTCCTAGCCTCCATCAGTTCCTGCCTATAAGCATGTTTGCAGAGGACCTGTGCCTATATCCACATGGCTCAGGGGAGCACCCAGAGCTGCTGCTGACCTAGAGTAGGGCCTGGAGCAGTGCTGGGCTGCTGCAGCTCCTAGCATGGCCCTCGTGCTGTGCTGGCTTTGCTGGAGGAAGTGGTTTTGCAGGAGTCACTGAGCAGCTGCCCTCTTGCTTCCCTTCCTTTGGCAGCACGGGGCTGGTCCTGTTGCGGGTGAAGTGGCAGGTATGGAGGCACTTGAGGGAGAACAACACAATTGCCAAGATCTTCCAGAAGACTGCGAGCAAGTATCCAGAGAAGACGGCACTGATCTTCCAAGGCACAGGCGAGAGCTGGACATTCCGGCAGCTGGATGAGTACTCCAACCGGGTGGCCAATTTTTTCTATGGCCAAGGCTTCCGCTCTGGTGACGTGGTGGCTCTTTTCATGGAGTCCTGCAATCAGTACGTGGGGTTGTGGCTCGGCTTGGCCAAGATTGGGGTGGAGACCGCCCTCGTGAATTCCCACCTGCGCATGGAGGCTTTGCTGCACTGCGTCACCATCTCCAACTCCAAGGCTGTGGTTTTTGGGGTCGAGATGATGGAAGGTGAGGGGTAGACAGATGCGTCAGGGGTGCTCTGAACCCAGGGTGGGCATGTCAATGGATTTAGTGCTCCTTTCCTGCCCGCCACAGAGCAGGAATCTGGAAAAGCATGGATAGTTGGAATTGAATCTGGTTTTTTTTTCTTGTTGGTCCCTTTGGCCACTGGTCAGCATCTGGAGCTGGGCAGGATCTGGAGTTCAGTGCTGTCTGGCTCCCAGGCAGGCCAGCCTGGGTGTGAGGATCCTTCCCTGTGCTTCTCAGATCCATCCCCTTCTTGGAGCCCTGGGCTGGGCTGGGCCTGCTCTGCTGCATGGGACAAGCCTCCCCTTGCTCTCCATGGCTGTTAGCCTCATCCCTGCAGCACTTGGCTGCAGATCCTCATGTGTTTCAGCCCACACCTCTGAGGCTGATGGTGTCAACAGACCTGTTGGCACCAAAGAGGTTTGGGCTGGGGAGAGGTGGAGAACAGGATCTTCTAGTCCCTGAAGAGGCCTGGGCTGTGGCTCCAGCATCTGTTAATCATAGGCACAACATCCACCTGGGATGGTTGTCAGCCCTTTGGGGACTGCTGAGCACAGCGAGAGTACTGCTACCTGGGGCAGTGTCTCCCTGAGACTGTCTGGGAGGCAGGGGGTCTCTGTGTTGTAACCACCCTGTGGTCTTTCTCCATCTCCCCTTTTTACTTTCTCAGCAATGCAGGAAGTGCAGCCCTCCCTGGAGAAATCTATCCATCTCTTCTGGTCTGGGGAAGGAAGCCCCGAGCCTGCGCTTCCTGGTGCAAAACACCTGGACCTCCTCCTGCAGATGGCCCAGCGGCACCAACCAACCCCGCCTGATAAGGGCTTTCTTGGTATGTGGTCAGGTCTCGGAGGCCAAACTCACAGTGGTGTTTTTGTGGATCAGCCGGTTACAACACTGGCAAGAACGTCTGCTCAGGACACCAATGGCAGATGTCTGCAGGAGGGCCTGGTGTGTTTGGGATGGGTATCCATGTGTCCAACAGAACTGGTCTGCCCAGGGTGAAGCCAGCATGTCCTTGGTGCTGTCACATAACAAAGTTTTGGCTCAACTGGCACGAGCAGAGTGTGTAAATTTGTCTTGTCCCCTTCTCCTGGTTCAGCCAGCTCCTAGATTGGGTATGTGACCTTGCCTCCTCATTGCTCTCCAGATAAACTCTTCTACATCTACACCTCTGGCACGACGGGGCTGCCCAAGGCTGCCATTGTGGTGAACTGCCGGTAAGGCCTTGGGCAGGGTCTTGGGGGAGGACGGAGCTGAGCTCTGCCCTGTCCTAGCGCAGCACCTCTGGTCCTGCTGCTGACGTGCTTTCACCCTCCTGCCCCAGGTACTTCCGCATGTGCAGTTTAGTTTTTCACGGTTTTCGCATGAGGCCTGATGATGTGATATACGACTGCCTCCCGCTCTACCATGCTGCAGGTAACGTGTGCCATACGGAGCACTTATGTGCTGGAACTGTCTCTTCCCCTTGGCCAAGCCCAGGACTCAGGCTGGAGGCTTGTCCAGCAATCTCCCTGTCAAGTAGGAGCTGGCTGCTGCTAGCAGTGTCTGACCAAGGCTTTCTGCTTTTTCCCTGGGAGCCGAGACTTGATCTGGCTGACCTTTGGAGCGGGGAGTGTATGTGTATGGGGGCGGGGGGTTATCCCAGCTCCTAGCCTGGCTTTGGAATAGCTGCACCTTATTGCTGCTCCATGTGGAAAGTCAGGGGGGAAGGGGAAGCGGTGCCTGCCTGCCTGGCTGATACATGCTAGGACATCTAGGTGCGAAGCGCTGCCACTGATCTCTCTGTCACATGTCCTCTCCATGGTGCCTGTGGTCCTGGGGGCTTTGGCTAGGTGAACACCCATCTGCAGTTAGCCAGCACATGGCCTTTGCCTTGCCCTGCCAGGCCTCTCCCTGAGCAGGCTGGGCTGGAGGCATGTGGGGACTGAGGGCTCCTCTGGCTGCCTCTCCGCAGGGAACATCGTGGGGGTCGGGCAGTGCCTGCTGCAGGGCATGACGGTTGTCATCCGCAAGAAGTTCTCGGCCTCACACTTTTGGGAGGACTGCGTGAAATACAACTGCACGGTGAGGCTGTGAGGCAAGGGGCCAGCTGGGGCTGGGAAGTGGGGGCTGGAGATCTGTGCCATGCTGGGGAGAGCCCAGATGCTAGAAGATAGGGAGGCCTGGACTGGTTCTGCCTGTCCATCCCAAACCACCTTCCAAAGGTCCTTCCCACCTGGGGTGGTAACTCCACGTGTCCAAACCCTTCCCATGCTACAGCATTAGCCAGGAGGTCTTGGATAAGTTTCACAGACTGGAGGAGTGGTTTCACTGGGGAGGGACAGGCACTCAATGAGCTAGTAGGACTCCTGGGTTTTACCGCAGCCTCTTTAGGGGACTTTGGCTGTGTTGTGCCATTCCTACCTGCCCTGAAGAAACCCCAAACACCCCAGGGCCTGGCAGAAGGGTCCTAGTGAGTCTTTCCTCTCCATCCCTCCCAGATTGTGCAGTACATCGGGGAGATCTGCCGCTACTTGCTGAACCAGCCATACCAGGAGGTGGAGCGGCAGCACCGGGTGCGCATGGCGCTGGGCAACGGGCTGCGTGCCTCCATCTGGCGGGAGTTCATGGCCCGCTTCGGCATTGCCCAGGTGGCAGAGTTCTACGGGGCCACCGAGTGCAACTGCAGTCTGGGAAACTTTGACAACAATGTAAGGCCCCACCACCCTCCCTCCTCATGTCCTGGAGGGTGCCTGCTGCCCTGGGCAGGGTTGGAAAACCAGACAGGCTGTTTGCTCCTGGTTTCTTGCTCCAAGAGGCTTGGTATGGGTTGCCATCTGCTCGGAGGGGTTTTGGCTGTTGCTGTGCAGTGCCAGCTTTCTGGTATCCTGGATGTGCATGGGCAGCGGGCTCGGGGCAGGAGAGATGTCCCTGCTACCTGTGGCTCTGAGCTATTTCTGTCCTAGGTTGGGTCGTGTGGCTTCAACAGCAGGATCCTACCAGGTGTGTATCCCATTGGCTTGGTGCGGGTGGATGAAGACACCATGGAGCTGATCCGGGGGCCGGATGGTGTCTGTATCCACTGCAAACCAGGTGAGGGCAACCACAGGGTTAAGTGTCCTCAGCCCTGTGCAAGTCTTTTCCAGTACTTCAAGATAATTTACCTAGGTGTGAGTCAGTTAAACCCCACCAACCCCATTAGACACCCTTTTTGCTTGGGTGCAGGTGGTTGTTTCCCTGCTTCATCCCCTCTTTCCTCCCTGCAGGGGAGCCAGGGCAGATGGTGGGCCGCATTGTCAAGGGCAACCCCTTGCAGCACTTTGACGGCTACCTGAATCAGTCAGCCACCAACAAGAAAATCGCCAGGGATGTATTTACAAAAGGGGATGCTGCCTATCTCACAGGTGAGGCAAGCAGGGCCCTTCCATCTGCTGAGAGCAGAGGAGAAGGGTACCTGGGCGGGTGTGGGGGCTCTCCCAGGCTAGTGGCACTGCCCTGAGATGCTCCAGGGTTGCTCCTAGCACCTCTGACACCTTATTTTTTGCCTATTCCTCACTTTCCCATAGGGGATGTCCTGGTGATGGACAAATACGGCTACATGTACTTCCGGGACCGCACTGGGGACACGTTCCGCTGGAAGGGGGAAAATGTCTCTACCACAGAGGTGGAGGGGACACTGAGCCGCATCCTCAACCTGATGGACGTGGTGGTTTATGGGGTGGAGATCCCAGGTAGCTGAGAGGGGAGAGGATGATCGGGGGAGGCAGGTGGGCCTCCAGCACTTGAATGTGAGCATGTCCTGCATGTCTGGATGAATGTGTCCTTTTGCAAGAGCGTGGACTGAGGCTCCCCATGGGTGAGCTGTGAAGAGGACACCAGGGATGTTCCTAGCAGGAACCAGAGGGTTTCCTCCCTCTCTCAAGCTTTGGTCTGATTCTGACTGGTTTGGAAGGACCCTCTGTCCTTTCCAGACAGGCTGCAAGTGCTTCCTCTGGGAGCAGGTGACCATGACCGAAGGGTGTCGTTGGCAGCCTTAGCCGCAGGGTGGTGACACAGTCGGTGACACAGCTGGAGGCACTTTGGTCCAAAGCAGGGTCTGTGCCAGAGGCCTTGCTGGTGTGGGGCAGAGGGAGATGATGCTACAGGGACAGTATGTCTGAGTGCTCCCCCTTCTTCTCTGCCCCTTAGGGATTGAAGGGAAGGCAGGAATGGCAGCCATCGCCGACCCAGAAAACTCCTGTGACCTAGAAGGCTTTGCCAGCGAACTGAAAAAGGCCCTGCCACTGTACGCGCGGCCTGTCTTCCTGCGGTTCCTGCACAAAGTCTCCAAGACAAGTGAGTCACAGCATGCACACTCACACTGGACGCAGAGCTGGGGGGAGAAACCTGGTTACAGAGGCTGATCTGCGGTAGGGTCAAGATGGAGCCCCTCAGAGCCCCTAGCCAGTTCCTCCACTGGTTTGGAGGCATGGGGGTGCATGGCTGGGTCTGGGGCAGCACAGGGGCAGTGAGGATGGAAGCATGTGCAGCCAGTGACCCCTCATTCTTCTTTCTCTCCCCACTCCAGGCACTTACAAGTTCCAGAAGGTGGAGCTGCGGAAGCAGGGCTTTGACCCCGCGCTGGTGAAGGACAGGTTGTACTTCCTGGACTCCAGGCAAGGCCGTTACCTGCCCTTGGACCAGGCAGCATTCAGCAGGATCCAGTCGGGACAGCAGAAACTATAACTGGTGGGGCTTAAGCAAGGCACCTCCCTGAATCCTGCTGGGGAGATGGGGGCAAGGCGGTCAGTGGGGAAGAAAAGGTTCAAGGAGCGATATAAAGGCACGCTAGGGATTTTATTTGATGAGTTTTACAGATAGTGGTTATGGGGAAACACAGTGGGGACCGAGGGGAGGGGGGTGGTTACATACCAAAGCATAGACTCATTATGGCTTTATTTTCTACTTGGTACAGCGGTGGTGGTCCTGTGCCACAGGAGGAGCAGGGCCCTGGCCAGTTGAGGAGGGGTGGGGTGCCCCTGCCATTCCACTTTGCTTTACCTGTCTTTCCCTCCCTCTTCCTGCCTGCAGCAACCTTTCCTTGTGAAGGCCATGAAGGGACCAGTGCTGGGCTCTTTCCCTACTCCTCCACCAAGCAGCCAGCTCCTCCGTGGCACAGGGCCCCCGCTGGCAGAGGGAAGCTGGGTGCCAGGCGCAACCCCTGCCTCCTGCATGACCCCGCTGGTGTGTTTCTGCTGTGAATCAGGGGCGCAGGGTAGTGCTGGACTCAGGAGAGGGACAGGGATGTGTTTCTGCCATGCCTTGCTCTCTCCTGGGGATGACATTCGTATTTTTCACAATCACACGCACATTATATTATATTTTTTATATATATATATATATATTATACATGCTGTCTTTTTTTTTTTTTCAATCTATATATATTATACATGCTGTCTTTTTTTTTTTTCAATCTTAATTTATTGTCTGTACTTTTGAATGTGTCCCGGGTTTGTGCAGTAGGTGGAGGAGCAGCCCAGACCTGTCCTCTCTTGGAGAGTCCTTTTCTCTCACAGGGAGATGGGAAGCTCATCTGGGCCTGATTCTCCTCGTTCAGCATGGTGCAGCTGTTTGTGTCCTTGTGGCCTTGCTCCGTGGTGGAGGACATGAGCGAACCCTGCTATCTTGTGGACACTTCTCTGGGTCTCTTACTTTTACCTTTCGTGGAAGCAGCCTTGTTTTGTGCACCTTCTTCCTTGCAGAAAACAGGTGGGAGAATGGGAATGAAGGGCCTGGTTTGCCTTTGCTTAGACATACTCAGCACCACGGAGCAGCTCTCGGGGCTTTCCTGCTGCGATGTCTGTGTCCTGAATAAAAGAGGCAACTTGCCTGGGGGAGAGGAGGTTCTCCAGAAGGTGGTCTCCAAGAGCCTGACTTCACGTGCTCTGCATCTCTTCCCGCAAGAGCCCTCCCTGTCTCCACTGCAGGAGATGGGCCCCGAACTGAAATGTCCATCTCAAACACCTGACTTGCACCATGTGAATTCCCCGCGTTGTGTCTGATGTGAAACAGCCTTAGCCGTGATGTCCAATTCCAGTCCTCGGTGACCATGCAGAAACGTCTGTTCCGGACAAAACTCTGGGTTGGGGTTTCTTCTTTTTTTTTTTTTT
>VZTL01048289.1:32551-51325 GCA_013400535.1 Scopus umbretta
CTCTGGCGCTGGGAAGTTAAAGTGTTCGCAGTGGAAGTCTGTGCATATTTGTGGAAATACTTGTGTTATTTTGTTAAAGCCTCCTTTTAGCAGAAGCTAAAAGGCTACTATTTATTTGCTTTTTCCCACCCTTTCACCAACACAGAAATGCCATAACCCTTTAAATACCCTTCTCCTTAAGAATCCTTTCCTCAGTCTTTCCCACTTCCAGCTGCAGTAGCTCTCCTAATTTTCCCAGAAGAGTGAGATGCATTTTTGCTTCCCTTGGAAATGCATAAATGAGCTCTCTATGTACAAATCACAGCTGAGTTCCCCACAGCTAGCGCATTACAGAAGGACCTTATCTTGCAATCTACATTTCCCGCTGTAACAAAGCGTGACCTTGTTTTCATTACATGAAAAAATGTTTTTCATATAATTGCTGTGACTTGTTCTCTTGCATGAATCTCGGCTCATGTTAATAATCGCTGCTTCAATTTTCAGATAACTATTTCTTGTGAGCCAGTGGAAGAACACCAACAGACAGGGTGCTCTTTAGGAGAGTTGCTGCATATAAGTAATGCTGCCGAGGGCATAACAAGGGTTCTGTTGTGCTCTTCCGTTGCAGAGCCAAGAAGACCTAGTGTGGCATTTTCAGATATTGAATTTAAAGGAACTTAGTAACGTCTGGATGTATCTTTCTTGACATTTATGTGGGGATTATTTATCTTAAATACTTCTCTTTATTGTGTTGGTTTCCAAGGGATGAGAGGCACCAATAAGTTTCCAGAAAGTAATTTTAAAAGAAAATTTTTCTAAAGTAATCTACGTTTAAGTTGGAAGGACATTTTGCCACAATTATATACCCTTTGAAAACGAGTTTGTCATTTTTCTACCTCAGGCACGTGAGTTGAGTTTTTTAAGAGTTTCCTAATGGTTAAAACTTTGACCATCGTGTTCAGTCCAGAGTCAAGTGCTCACACTATTTCCTTCCGTGTCCCATATCTTAAAGTAGCATTCGTGTTTATTATTCATGTCCCTACTCACGTGATAAAGTTTTATAATCTTCGAAGACTGAATTTGGCCTGCGGCCTCACAACACCAGGAAAACTGATTTATGTTTTTAAAGCTCAAGATTTTCACAATTGTTCTTCTTCCAGAAAAGGAATACAAGTGAGGAGCTTGCTGAGGCTTGTAAGTTACAGTTACAAAAATTAATTATTTTTTCTAAGAGCCTAAGGAGATCGGGTGCCTGGACCCAATTTAAATCCCTTTTTTTTTTCAGGCATGAGGACCAGCTCCTGTACTTGCCAGCCTGTGCATATTTTGCTCATGCTTGATCTCTTGTGCTTGCAGTGGCCATCACTTAGGTATCTGAGGCTAGTCCCCCAGTAAGTTCTGAATGTCAGAAGAGGGACATTACTCAGGTTGTTCAGTGGAGGAAGGTTGTGTATTTATTTATTTTTACTTTTCATCACCATCGCTTGCTCTGCTTGCTTCTCCCAGTTAAGTCCCTCCTGAGAGGGAATGCTTTGTAGTAAGTAGATCAAGAAAGGGTTGCCAGGACTCGAGGACTGCTGGCTCTGCAGCTGACTTGCTGTGTAACCTCGTGTGAGTCATTTCCTCTCTCTGTTTACAAGTGGAAACAGGGGGGGGATATTTATTCCAGAAGGATGCTACGATTTTTCACGTTTTGTGAAATGCCTTGAGACTTCTGGCTAAAAGGTGTTAGGGACGAGCGATGTTGGATGTAGCGTGGTGGCTGTAATATTGCTTGAATTGAAGCAATGCCGATAGCTAAAGGGAGAGGGAAGGCATTAGGCTAGACGCTGCACAGCAGTTTGTAAGCGCGTTGGGACGGGAGCCATCTTCCTGTTCTGTTGGGACGATGCCTGGCACCGTGGGGTTCTGGCCCGCGACGGAGCCTCCTGTGTGTGTTGGTGATGGGAGATGGCAACTTCCCCTACGAACTTGTGGTTTGCGAGAGGAAAAAAAGACAAAGAGAATCCTGTGCTAAATATAGTCTGTGTCATTTGTTTTCTCTGTTGTGGCATCTATGTAAATCGCCTCTTTTGTACTGTCTTCCTTTTGACAATAAAGCAAAATCTCAGTGGTTCATTGTTTTTATTTCAGAGGTGGTGCAGAACTCTTGTTCGATGGTGTCAAAAAGCATCAGGTGACTTTGCCCTGTCAACCAGAGCCTTGTGAGTATCAGAACCTGTTGGATAACTTGAAAGAATGACAACAAATGAAACAAAGCTGGTTTGTACAGCAGTTTCATTAGTTGGCAACAAGAATCAATGTCGTTTAAAAGCACTTTCAGACATGCCGTGGATCAGATAGCTTGGCAGACGATGGTTAGTCCTCAAAGTAAATACCAAGCAGAAATAATCTGAGCATCTTATCTGTCCTGTAAGCACTTGTGAATTGAGTCCTTCCTTAAGACTTTTGCCTCCCGCCTCCTGGATAGACACAGCCTCTGAATGTTTCCATCAAGTCTACATTTGTCTCGGTTGATACTTCAAACCACCAATAACCTCCTCTCTCCCTTGTTTTCCCTTGCCTGTTCTGAGGTTCCCATGAGGTGTATATGTATGCATTTATATGTAGTATGTAGCTATGTGTGCGTGTATAGCAGTGTAACATTAATGTATTTTATCTACTCATTTGACTTTCAAGTATATGTAATTGTTTTGTATTAACTATGCAGTTGGAAAATGGCAAAGCTAATGCTCGAATCCGATGCTGGACATCCTGTCTATAGACTTCCCTACAATAAAAAATAGGATGCTCTTAAGATAAAGACTTAAGTGTCCCGGTGATAAGCAGTCATAATCTTTGGTTTGTGATTTGGAATATCAATACCAAGATGTGCTGTACTAACTCTCTTGTTTCTCCTTAACATGTGTGTATACTTCAGTTGCAATGTAATTTTGCCGCAGGTATGTTTTGAATTCTTCCAGCTAAATAGCGATGCTTTATGCTATTTGAGAGCAGGATTATAAACCGAAATAATGCAAAGCATCAGGGAATGTTAACAACTAATATCTCATGAATGGCTAATACCATAATCTATGTGCTGTGAACGTTCAGGCCTGAAATCTTCTTGCCGTGCCTGGAAGTAATTAGAGATTGGTAGAAGCGCTTTTGGTGCTTGGACTTAAGTACATGTAATTCAAATATAATAGGAGCACTGGAATTGTGTGTTATCTTGTGGTTAGGGACAGGGACTAGGGATCCAGAAACATGACCTGATGCTGATTTGCTTTGTGAGTTCAGTCGTCTTGCTTAACTTTCCCTTGTTGCTAGTGAAGTAGTAGTGATACTTTCATGTGTCACAAGAGCATTAAATTCCAGTACTGTTAAAGCAATTAAGATCCTTAAATGGAAGATAGTAAAGAAATGCCAAAACACTCATTTGCTTGGTTTGTAAACTGAGGGGCTAGAGCATCATTTTCTTCAGTGTTCTGTAAATTTAAAATACCCACTGATATCCACTGCATTGGTGGTGTTCAAATCGTGATCAGATGCTCAAGAAGCAGGGGTTATTACATGAGATGTTTATTTCTGCCAGGGGAAGGGGGGGATTAGTATCAAAGAATGGTTCTTCTAGCCCGATGGTTGTCAGCGGTGCAGTTGTACGTGGCCTAATCCATTCCCACTTGAAGTTGCTGGGAAGACTTCTATAGACTTCACTAGGAGCTGGATTTATCCTAAAGGATAACTCTTTCCCTGAAGATCTGGCTCAGTCTCAGGGTTCAAACTCATGATCTCCCGTGATTCATTCTAGATTCATCTAACACATTATTGCTCCCAGCTTTTCACGCTGCCTGGTTTTTCAGATGCTGCTATCCCTGTAAGAAGAGTGGCAGAACGGCCAGTGTGCCCACTTGCCAGCTCCCCTGGTTTGCAGCCTGCTGTTTTCATGTGCATTGAGTGACAGGGAGGTTTCAGTTTTTGGGCAGGTTGTGGACTGCAGCAGCTGAGGAGCCGACACTGAATTGTGAAGCTTCTGCTATAGTGACATTTACACCCAGCACGGGGATGGGGTAGGCAGACGTGTGGTTAATGCCTGACAGTAAGGGATCGCTGGAGACACCCCTCGTAATATTTCTGGATGAGAGTTTTGTTGTAGAAGTGAGAAATCAGTAGAAATGGGTCAGAAACACGTGACTAAGAAATTTGGTAAATTCTTAAAATTTTATATTATTCCTCACGCCTTGTATTTTCCTCATTCACATTAAGAAAGTTTAATTCACCTATCTCTGAGTAAATAAAGATACGCGCAGTATGTTCCCTGCTGCCCTCGTGCAGCCAGAATTACAATGATTAGAGAAATAAACCAGCCCAGTTCTACGCGGTGCGTCCTGTTGCTTACCTTACCCCATATGTCCATCGCTTAATACTCTGAGGAAAGATCTGTAGTATGAACACTGCTTGAAGACCTACGCTTCTAACCCCATTTTAACTGATTTCATTAGCCGTCAAGCTTATTTTTGGCCATTTTGGCCTCTCTTACCCACTCTGCCTTTCTTTCCAAGTTATTTTTGTCTTTGTCCTCCTTTTTGCGGAGCAGCTGCTTCTCTCTGGGACATTGGGTCCAGCTATATTTTAATTGTTTAGGCATTTTTATATATATCCTAGAGGTGAGGGGAAATTTATGTGAAGAAACACCTACAAATATTTATGTGAATAAAACAAGCTGTGCTCCACAGTTGACAAGGGCAGTGTTCTCTGAATGATAATAATGTTGTTTGAACATATTATTATGTGGTCATTTCCTTTTTCCTGGTAACAGGCACTAGGTGGAAAGTAGGTGGGTTCCAGATCCAGTTAACTTTTTCAAGAAGGTTTGATTCTGTCCTTTTCTGACGCCTGGAGATGGGGTCCTGGAGGGATTAGGAAAGGCAGGAGGAAGGAAGCTGCAAATGGGACAAGAGCAAGCCACGAGGGGTACAGCCGTGTGGCAGGACCTATTTTTATTATTCAAGGGGCTCTTTGTATCCTAACGTCAGTAAAATAGTTCTTTATTTCCAAAGCGGAGCTGTCTTAGCCTGCGTGTTGAAGTTGCTGCCAAGTAGGAACTCAAAAAGGTGTGAGGTATCTGTATAGGCAGGCAGATTTACATAAGCCACACTTGGTGCAAGACTGTGTAATCTTTTAGAGCTGTTGCGGAAAGAAGACCTCAAGTTAAACAAGAATCTTGTCCCACATTAGTGGCCATTTTGATGGTCTCATTGATAATGCTGTTAGAGGATCTGAAGGCATTAATGCACTGTTGGCTTCTTCTGTGTAAAAACAGCGTGTGTGTGAGAAAGCAGCTGGGGGAATAACGATATTTGTCACATGGAGAGAGGATTAAATTGGCAGGGAAATCAACTTTATTTTCAAGCATCTAAGAGGCTATTAGAGACAATGGAGCATAAAAGAGAGAAACCCTAAATTAAAAACTGAAAATGTATTTGGCAGCCTCCTCCTGAAACAAGCCACAGTAATTTAACCAAGTGCTTCAGTAATCAAATAGATCATTGTATGACTGTTCTGCAAGTGATGCCGGAGCTCCTTCCTCCATCTCGCTGGGACTCACAGTGGTGGATTTGTCTATGGCCATGCGAATTGCATGGACGCTGCTGGAAGGGTAGGAAGCCACTGGCATTGTTTAACCCTTGTAGTCGTTTCAGGTTTAGCTCAGCAGCATCATGCTGATGAAGAGAGTTTGCAAAACCCCGTTGCTGTGCTCTCTACTGGATGTTGTATCCGGAGGTTGGGGCTGTTTTGTAAAGTCTCTGGCAGTTGTGCTGCAGGCTGCTCAGCTGCAGGTCCAGGCCTTTGAATTCCAACTTCTTCTGTGGTTTCAGTGATGGGACTTTTGTTTTTGGAGCAGCAGTGACCAGTTTCAGCAGTGATGGCTCGGACCTTCTGGGGTAATCAAGAATTCACTGTGTGTTTTGGCACTTACAAGTCTGGAAGGATAAATTTTTAATCACTGTGTTTTGGTAATTGTTTGTGGCTTCCCTTTACCAAAACCCCAGGGAAAAAGCCTGTTGCTAATCAGACTTTTTTTTTAGAGGGAAAATGAAAATAATCTGCCAAGTGCTGTTTATGTTAAATCCCTGTAGAGAAGAGCACGGTCTGCTCCTCAAGGGCTTTGCTTTCCAGGGGTCTTGTTCTGCACAGCATGGAGGACTGCTGGGGAGGGCGAGCATTTATCTTCTCGGAAAAGAGCCTGGGGATCTCAGGAGATCAGACCTGTGTTACAGGCAGACTGGCTTAAAAAAGTACAGCATGGCGTGTGTTCAGAGTTGATTGGGGTGCTATGCCAAAACAACGTGTAAAATCAAGAGTGGCAGTTGGCATCGGTTGTCTGTAAATGCCCGGTGCTATTGCTAGATAGTACGTCGTAGTTAAGTTATTAATATTCCGCAATGCTTTTATTGCTCTGTTTATTATTCCTACATTTTAAAACTTGCTCCAAAGAAGGAATAAAAATAAATTTGGTAATGCAGAGACTTATTAGAAGAATGATTAAAAAACCCCATAGCTCTATGGAATTCTGTGCAGTCAAATCTTTTTAACCACAGTGTATGGTACTCTCAAAGGGCTTTGGGGTTATTCCCCTGCTTGTGCATCAGTCTTAGGCAGGTAATTATATATTTGCTGGTGAGGAAAGGGGACTCAGTGGGTTACCCAGGGTGGGACCTCAGGCTGGACTAGCTCAGCCCTGGATCCCAGCTGCTCTTTCCAGCAATCGGCGTGAGCAGCCGCATTTGCAGCGCCGGGAGCCCGGTGTGATGCTGCGAGGCTGCCGCCACCGCGATCGAGTGGTCCCTGCTGCGCTTGCAGCCCTGGTGCAGGGCTCGGTGCAGCGGCTGCGTGCACAGCGTCGAGTCGCCGTCCCAGCGAGGCCACGCGTCGCTTCTGCGCAAGGAACGAGTCCTTCAGAGGGAAATGGGGAAACAAACGCGCGCCCTCGCAGGAGCAGTCCCAGCGCTCTCCTGGGAGGCCGCGGAGCCGTGTTACTGGATCAGCTCATCCCAGCTCATTGTGGAAGGAGCTTCCCAGGCACTGAGAAACCAGCTCTTGTGTGCGACCAAATCCCTGGGATAACAAAGCCTGGCTGTTCCACCCTCCTTCCCAGCCGCTGTATTGCAGTGCCGACACCTAGCAGGATAACCTTTCTGTGCCAGCCCCCCCTCTCTGCTCTCTCTTTTCTCTTGGTGGGATTTGCTGTGCTGACAGCACTGTTCAGAGGGTGGCAGCGGAGCAGGGCTGGGGAGGAGGATCCGGGCCCTTTAAACCGCTTAGCATGCGGTTCACACGGCTCCGGGCCAGCTGTTCCTTTCTCCTCCTGCCCTCACTCGCAGGAGTTGTTTGCTGAGCTCAGAGCTCCTGTGCAAAATTGCTTTTCAAAAGAGCCACTTTCTGCTTAATTAAACAATGAGCCGCCGTCCCTCTGCACATCTGTAAAGCTCCCTCTGCAGCCCCTTTATCCCACAAACTGCTCCATTCTTACCTCCATTCACTTGTAAATCTTACCCCCCCTCTCCTCCACCCTGATCATCTCACTGGCCCTTTCTTTTCCCCTTTCAAGTAAGACTGAGGGGCTTGGAGTATCTGTGGGGGTGGCTGGCTTGGGTGGACAGGAATCGGTTTAATGGTGCTTGCCCTATATGAAAGTCTAATAATAGCAAAGCAGATCTGAGCCCGAAAGTGAGAGACGAGGACTGGACTCTGCACGGTTTCTGTATTTAGAGGAATAAAATCGTGGCTCTTCCTGAGCCGAGCTGAGACACTGACTCATCCAGCAGCCAGAGGGGACACCGGCCACCAGCCAGGCTGGGAGGGGGGCAAGGAGTTGACTTCAAGGCGCTTTCTGATCCAGCTGGCAATGCCAGGGAGAGCCCAGCCCAGGGGATTCCCTCGGCCAGGCTGGCTTCGTGCAGGGCAGTGCCAGGCTGCCGGGGAATCCCTCTGCATGCTAGCAGGAGCAGCCGCCTTCCTCTGTGGTCTGGGGTCTCACATCAGCTCTGTGTAGTCCCTTGTAATAGTGATAAGGTTTTCCTTTTTAACCCTTGGCGTGCGTGCACGCACACAAAACCCAGAACAGGAGAGGGGAAATTTCAGTTTGATGGGTTTCAGCTAAGCTTTATGCCCGCGGTTAGTAATGCATTCTCTGAATTGTCTTCCTGAGCAGCCTAAAAAAATTAACCAGCAACATTCAAGGTTAAGCAGGATAAATGAATGGAAAAGTGATGAGGTGGGATATCTCCTTTATCACTGGGAAGGACAGATTATAGCCAGGGTGACGCAATATCATCTAGCGTAGATTGATAGAGAAGGATGAAGAAATGGGAGTTCGGTGCATTAGCAGCGGATTCCTGACTGCAAAACTATTAGACCATGGCAGTCTCCTTGGGGTTTGGTAGCAGGTCTACGTTGCTCAAGCATCTTCAAATCAGAGTGGGCAAAGCTCAAGATGGTCTTTTGTTGAGAATAATTCTGCACTGGCAGGGGGATAAAATCACAGGACCTGTTAACAAGATGTTATTTTTAATGTCTGCGGTTCCCAGTCTGGCACTTCGCTGCTGGTGTGATAGTCTTTGAGGCTCTCTTGGTTCCTTCCTTTGACAATTTTGAACGAGAGGCAAGACCCTGGACCAGCACTAGGAATCCGTGATCCTAATTAAAAGAGACAGTTTGGTGCACTGGCATTTATTTGGGACCCTGAAGTGACAATAGCGTTGGGTGTTACGGGATTAGATGCTCTGACTTTGGAAATGAGTAGGGATTAGGTTTACCCTGAGGATCAGCTCAGAGCTGCTTTTTTTGTCATGGGAGCTGATGGATCTGGAGGCTTGCTGCTGGCCACTGAGTGGGATTGGAGATCCCTTGAACTTGTGGTCTCCTGACAGGGAGTGGAAGATCCCAGAGCAGGTCCTCTCCAGTTCCTGAGTGTTGTGATTAAAATCTCAGGGCTGAGACTTGCTGGGTGGTGGCTGGGATCTGAGTCTTCTCTGCTAACAGGGGGGGCTATGAAAGACCCCTGTGATCCCTTCCCATTGTGGCAACACAAGGAAATGGAGAAGAGCATTTGTTTTGTAGCTAAGAAGTGAGAAGAAGATGTCATAACGCAATTAAAAATTACAGAAGCCAAGACCTTGATGTTCATTTGTAGCAGACGAGAACAGATGAGACCAACGACTGGGATTCTCTTGTGTCTGGCTGTAGTTACCCCCTAATTTTTTCCCTAGCACTTAAATCACTGCCCACTCCAGTGCATGGCAGGATTGGTTTGTGCGTTTGTCAGAGAAAATGGATGTTGCTCTTGCTGCAATTTTTTTTCTTGCTGCTCACTCTATGTAGTACCGAACCCATTTGCCTGTGACTCCACTTATATCAGCTATTCCAGGTCTTCTTCTGCAGTTTATGGCATACCATGTCTGCTTCAGTGAATGATTTGCATATCAGATGGGAGGCTGGAGGAGACTGAAGGATCCCTTAGATCAGGTTTTGTAACAAGCTCTTTTAAGAGAGCAGATTCCTGGAGGGCCATCAGTTTCAAAAGCAGAGAGAAGGCATTCACCTGGAGGGGCAGCAGGTAGCGGGAGCTGGTCTATTTTAAAAACAAGCTGCTTAAGCGGGAAAAGGGGGATACAAATTGTCTTTCCATACATTTCCATGCAGGCAAGGGGAATAATGGCAGAGGAGCGGCAGGGAAGGGGCTTTGTCATGGTTACAGGCCGGTGGCTGAGAATGTGGGTGGAGCGGCGCTCGTCCAGAGTTAGTGACCTCAGCAAATTGGAGCTCAGCCATGGTCAGTATGATAAATGATCTTATTCTGGGTCAAAGAAATGGTACCCCACAGGGAGGTATCCGCAAGGCGGCCCGGGAAAGCGCAGTGCTCTTGCAGCACTGACCCCTTAGTGACCAGTGCTGCATATATCTTATTTATTACGGACCAGAAGGGAATTTTCCATGGTTCGGCCTTTATGGAGTCCCCCTATTTCCCCGAGATAAGCTCCCAGTTTTGCAGCCAAGGCAAGAATATGGGTGTAATTACACCCTCTGGGTGCCCTTTGAGGCACTGTCCGCTGCGTGCAGGTTTGTACGTGGATTTTAAGGCAGGGGACACAGAGGCATCTGGTCATTGCATGTGTGTGTGTGCATCTGCCAGCGACCTGTTCAGCTCCCTGGGAGCCGAGAGCTGTGTGTCCGTGTCAACTGGTATTACATTTGAGCAAAATCCTTCAGCATTTCTGCACATTTATCAGTTTGGTGCGAGATCCTTGTAGTGCAACACACAGCTTGGTGTTTCTTATTCGAGGCACCTGGTTTCTCTCTGCAGACAGCAAGTGTCCCCTTTGCTGAGTTATCACTGATGAATCTGTCAGGCCCAGGAGGTTTTATTGAGCCGGGAAAGATCTATGGATTTCAGCCCTGGTTTTGAGGGTGCAAATGAACCTAGGCTCTTGTTCCAGGCAATGTTAAAATGGACTCCTAGATGCATTTCTCTTGCAGAGGAAGCTCAGCAGATTCTTCATCAAGGAACAGTTGGGGTAATGCAGAAGATCAGGCCTTGGAGGATACGCAAGAAGACTGAGCAGACTGTGCAGTTCTGTCTGCCACAACCAGGAGTGTTTATGATGCAGCTGGGCTGAAAATGAGCCGACGCTGTTGTGTTTTTGTATGCACGCTCGCTGCAGTTTTTGCATCCTGTCCGCTTGCGTGACAAGCCAATGACTTTGTGTCACTGCAAGCACACACTTCGTTTTCCTGAGCTGTGTGTTTCGCTGGGTGATTTGTTTTATGCATGTATTGTGGATTTGAGCTCCCATCTGTGCACTTGAACTAAGCAGTTTTCTCAAACGTTTGTCGGTTTTTCTTTTTTTAATTAACTTTAGATTATTTTTCCAGAGAATTTGGAGAGGTTTGATGTACTGTTAGCACAGGCAACAGAAGCTGTCTCTGTATACAAATGAGACAGGGTTTTCCTACCATGTGCTTCGGTCCCTCCTTTGCAGTTTGAGAACATTTCAGCTTTCTTGGCCGGTTCGCTCTGGCTTCTCTGCTGATGCTGCCAATGGTGGGGACAGTTAACGATAATTAGAGAGGATTTTTTGGTGTGGATATTTGTTTGCTGTGAATGAAAGGAGTAGGCTACCAAAAGGATTTCACTGAGTGCAACAATGATAAAAATATGTCATTACTGGGATGAGCTGCACTTGAGTTGGTGTCGTGGGAGCAAAATGCTGTATTGTCTCAGCTCTCACCTGAACCTCACTCCTGGGCCAAAATGCACGGTTTCTTTTGCAGCCAAATGGCAGCACGTGTAGTACAGCTGTGTTCCTGCAAAGAGCAAATGCCTCTGTTGTCTGATGGGGGCCAACTTGAGAACGAACACGAGTGTAAAATTGCTGTGTTGTAGTGACGCTTTAACTTGTCAGTGGATGTGGTGCCTGACCAGGTTGAGATATTTTTCGCCTCTTATATGTCATTTGTAGAGGACCTGCTGTTCGCATAGCAAATTCTCAGCCCAGGGAGCTGGAAACCTGTTAGACCCGTAGCATAGTATCAGAAAGAAAATGTCTTAGGAATGCTACGTATGTCAACTGTAAGAGATAAGTGGTTGTGCTATAATTTACCTCTTATTATTTCCATCATTATAACATACAGAGTCCTGAGCTGTTGGTCAAGACTGCTGTTCAAGGCACTGCGGTGCAAGATGGCTTCTCCCCAGACCACTTGCAATGGAAGTAATCTTGTTCCTTTTCCATATCTTACTTGTGGGAGATGGTTTTGGTGTGGCTCTGGTCATTTTTCATCCTTCATAATTGATTTGTTCTAGTAATATTGGTGTACAGAATGTAGAGCCGTGAGGGTGGGGGAGAAAATTCAATGGTGAGAAAGCAGCCAAAAGTATTGTGTCTTAAGGTTGGCTGCGAAAAAGGGGTCTTAATTTTCATTGCTGTTTGGAGTGGGGAATCTCCAGGCCTACCCAGGGGTGTCAGGTTTTTTGCTACTGTCTAAATTCTTCAGTATGTGTGTACGTGACTTCCTAGGAGGAATAAATGAGTGTAGGCTCAGGTAGGGCTGAAAATAACATTTATTATGGAAGGAGCAGGGGTAAAGGAGTCTTCCAGCTCAGCCTCGAATAAATCAGTCCTCTCGCCCCTTCGTCCAGGCTGCTTCTAGGTGGCTGTGTTTTATCCAGCTGGTGCAGCGTGTTTCTGTCTAAATGATCTCTCCTGAAAGGTCCCAGAGGAAAGGGCTGCTTATTCCACGCAAGGAGAATGGTATATGGCACAGCTCATTGTTGTGTGCCCTGCCGCAAGTGCATAAATATGAAACAGCTCGCGGGTGTTGCTGCGGTGGGGCTGGTGTCCCCTTTGTGCCCCCCCCCTCCTCCTTCTCCTGAAGGCTCCTCTCCATCTTTCTTCCTCTCCGGCTTTCATTTCTTGGTGATGGAGCGCAGGAGCCATTTGGGTGTGAGATCCTGAGGGCTTTACGTTGCAGCAGCATTTTTCAGAGAAAGGCGAATATAGTTAACTCTTGTTCTGGCAGCTGACTGACCAGCATGGTATATATATACCTTCCGAGCAGCTCTCACTATCCCCGGTGCACGTTGCTAGGAAAGCGGCAGAAAATGGTCTATTTTGTGCTCTTAACTACGTATCATTACAAGGGAGTCGTGGGTCAGCCCCAGGCAGGTGATCCAGCTCACCAGGCAGTTTTAAGGCACAAAGCAGCTCTTTTTGCCCTCATCAGAGCGATCCAGTGCTCGGAGGCAGCAATACCTGTCGTGCTCTGGGCAGCCCCACGGTGGGACTGGTGTGCCGGGGGGCAGGCTGTCATCTAGAGGCACCGATGCCCTGGGAAATGGTGGGGTGAACAGAGGGAATCTGAGACCGTCCCCCTCCCCCTTTCCCTGGGAAAAGAGGCCCCCATCTGCTGCAGATGGACATGTCCCCATCGCCTAGTTGATGTGCACCTGCCTACGCCAGGGCTGTTCATCCTTGGTGTGACAGAAGTGATGAGGGCAACGTTATTCAGAGGAATCCCAGCTCTGCTCTGGGTAACATCCACAATCCCATAAAATCCTGGGATAAGGCAGGGACTGGGTCGAGCTGCTACAAGCGCATTTATTTTTGCTCGTTGTGAAGCAAACACATGGGGAATCGTACGCAGTTTGATTTTAGCTCAGAGAGGTGCGTGCAGAAAGGTTCCCTGTGACTACGGCAAGGTTACCACACGTGAGGGAGATGTGGAAACCCATCCCACTGTCCCTGCTCATCCTGTGAGTGGGGCTCCAGCCCTCACTGGTGGATTTGTGCCTTCAAAAAGCTTCCTCACGCCTCAAAAACAAACAAAACTCTTTTGGGGCTTTCAAAGGGCTGTTTAAAGGAACCCCGGGAGAATAACTGATTGTGGATTCAGAATGAAGAAGTGGTTTGCAGAATGGTGAAACATGGAGGCAAATGCAGGAGAACTCCACATTGCAATTTGTCAGCTTCTCTAAACCCTGTAACGGATTATTCCCCCCCTCTGTCGCTTCTCACCTCTCCAATAGGAAATTAACTGATGCTATCACTAAAGAAATTGTTTTTGCCTCACAAAGTAAAATTGATACTATAAAAACCCGCCAGCAGTGTCTCCTCCTCCTTTTACATGAAGACAAATCCTTCCTGTCACCTACTGAAATGGAAAGATAAAGGCTGAGCTTTAATAAA
Organism: Scopus umbretta; assembly: GCA_013400535.1. Lineage (NCBI taxonomy): Eukaryota > Metazoa > Chordata > Aves > Pelecaniformes > Scopidae > Scopus > Scopus umbretta. The sequence continues at coordinate 46,258 of VZTL01048289.1, forward strand.
GAAGCTATAAGCACAAAGTGTAGAGGGAGGGAGCAGGCACGGCATGGGGAACACGCCACGACAGCAGGTGTGATGCCAAGGGATATTGCAAGTGTCCAGAATACAGCTACTGTGGCTAGTGCCTGCGTGCATGTTTAATGCATAGTTGTGTACGTGTTTGTGCCCCAGCACTCATGTCTCCAAGAGTTCGTGCTGCTTTTGGGACTGATAGTGTCTACCTTTACTCCTTTCTGCTTCTTAGGCTTGCTTGTTTGGACTTTTTAAATCTAATTAAACATGCAGAGAGTTAAATGCCAATTTGTTAGGTAATAACGGAACGCACAGGACATGGGATGTGTTAAAGAAATCTGAACATCGGCAGTCTCCTGCTGGATTGCCACTTTGGCATGAACTGCATTCATTCTTTGTGGGATAGGTTTTCTGCGGGAAAGCTCTTCTGCCAAAGCATGGAGTTTGGGGCAGAGGCAGGGCTGCCTGTTCGATGCTGGTAAGGGACAATCCTGTTAGGTGGTTCCTTTGACTGGAGGTTTGCAGCTATCCCATCCATCCTCATCTACGCTTTTGTGGATAAACAATCACTTTGTTCTGGCATCAGCTAGGAGCCGTCAGCTAGTTTGTAAACTGCTGTCCTTTCTCCTTTCAGGGGATATCAGAAACCTGCTAAAGTGGATCAAACAGAATCTGTTGAAAGAACGACCAGAATTATTTATGCAAGGGGAATCTGTGTAAGTACAGCTGTTATGAATCCTCTTTGTGTTTCTCTGTTGATCCCCACGGTTTGGGATACCTTTTTCCTCTTGGTTGCAAGAAGCAAGTTAATGACCATGAAAATAGGGGATTTGCTAAAGTGCTAACGGAAGGTGTTCCACACTACACCTCGCACTGTTCCACAGAGAGCATCTTTTGCAGCCCTCACCCCAAATCTTTAAATCTTAAATGTGAAGCAGGACCACGTATACTTTCTCTCTGTTGTCACTTGGAGCAGTGTAGCACATGTATCCTCAATTCCAGGAGTTTTAGCAGGTCTGTCCATTCCCTGCTGACATCACTGGGACTGAAGCAGTCGCTCAGAGAAATGCCAACAAATATTTCTTCTGGGAAATGTATTTTTATTGTCAAAACGGGGCCAACCTCGTGGAGGGGTGGGGGGGGTGGGGGGAAGCCAAGAGAAATGGAGCAGAGTGAGCTGTGCAAGCCATCCCTGACTGCGGGGTGGCGCTGGGGGTGTTTAACATTCGTCACGGATCTTTGTGAGCTGAAGCGTGTGCCAGGTCCCCTGGTAACAGGAGAGACAATTGCAGGACACTGAAGATCAAAGAGGGGGAATCCCTTTGCCTGTAATCAGGGGCTCGGAGTGGATCCCGGGTGTTTACTGCCTTTGGTAGGGGCACCGGAATAGCTTTCCCTACCTTCACATCGAGCTCTCTGCGCTCGACTGTAGTGCGTGGGTTTTAATTACCTGGCTTTTCTACATCTTACGGAAATGTAGTCATCTCGGAGCATCCTCGGGAATGGTGCATTTTGATTCAAATGAGCTCTGGGATTGCTCCTGCCTCCCCTTTATTTGATCTAAAAAGGGCAAAGACTGTACCTGTTTCCACCTCCATGCTAGGATTCCTTTTTCTCTTTGGCTTTATACACAGTCAGCTTGTGATCTGTGCTGTAACATCCCTTGTTCTTAACTATTTGTGAAGCTAAAAGCAGCCCTGTATCCTAATTATTTCTCTCTGTTCTGCAGGAGGCCAGGAATTTTGGTGCTCATCAACGACGCAGACTGGGAACTAATGGTCTGTACTCCTTTAGTTTGACTTTCTTTGTTGAAAATATTGCTCTGTCTGTTCTGTGGTTGCTCTCAGAGAAGCTATTTCTGATTCTTGCCCCAAGCGAAGCATCTCGTATTTGAGGGGGAAGGGGCAGGCTGGGATCTCTCTCCCTGTATTGTACCGTGGCTGTTCAGAAGCCTGGAGCCTTTCTCTAACCTGCTGAGTCTCATCAGCCAGCCAGTGTCTGAAGGGAGATCACCCGTATTCCCTGGCCTCTGGCAAGGGGCTTCGCACCTCTGGCTGCTAGTGGGTCTCCCCCGCGCGTGGGGTAACGACTTAGCAGGCACCAGGCAGCTTCACAGCCCCAAGCAGACCCCCCCCCGCGCTAGAGGAAGGGGGTGCCCTAGCAGGTGAAGGCAGCCCTGGGGAGATTTCTGCCAGACAGGCAGCGGGTGAGTATCTTCCCTTTTCAGCCCACTGTTGTGCTCAGGCAACAAACAGCCCCTAACTGTTTTCCCGCCTCGGGCAACAGCCTGTTCTGTCAAAACCCTGGTCCAGGAAGCGGCGCGGGATAGTGAACGTCAGCTCCTTGTCTGATCTCTCACCTTTGCTTCCGTTGGGATGAAAACATCAGTCTATCCCTTTCTGCTCTCCCTAACACTCACCGTCTTTTTATGAGCTGTTTTCTCTTTGCAGCTAGTATTTGGAAATGACATTTAAACCATTTTTCCTTTTTTTTCTTGGCCTGCAGGGTGAGCTGGATTATAAACTCCAGGACCAGGATAATGTGCTTTTCATCTCAACATTGCATGGTGGGTGAACTCCTGGAAAAACAAGAGGACGTAAATCCAAATCCCTGGGAAAAAAACCCCAAACAAAAACCTAAACCCACCCAAACCTCTCTTGAACTGCCTGTGCTCAGTCTCTGCATCTTCCCACCGTTTTCACTTGTTACCAGACATCCAAATAAAGCCCCGCCAAGCACACAGCCTGCTGTCCACCACAACAGCATCCATCTTTTGGTCCTCATTTCACCTCTCCTGACTGCATTTCCAGGTACCCTAACGAGCGGAGAGCACCTGCAGCGTGTGCGACTTTGTTTTTCCGCGATGGGAGGAAGAGGGGTGCTGAACCTCGAGTAGGATGGTGTGTCTTCGCAGGCAATGAGGCATTGTGGGGGAGTCTTGCCTGCTTTGAGGCAAGGCTGGGGTGCCTCTGCCTCGGTGCTGGGATCTGGGATTCTTTTAACACAATACTTAGTGTTGGTGCAGTCTCTGCAGGAGCCACGGGAAGGGTGAGACATGAAATGCAAGGAAACAGGTGACTTTACTAGTTTCTCTCTGAGGTGGCAGACATTACAGCTTCAGAGCCCTCTGTAGTGGCTTTCCACTTGTCGTGGTATTTATTTGCAGGAAGTAGGAGAGAAATAGGCCTTTTTGGTTTTGTTTTTCTGGTGCCTTATGCCTCTCTCATACCTGAGCTGAGGCGGAGTGAAGTACTAGCCCACGAACAAAGTCAATTTATAACCATTTAGTTGGAGGGGAAACAAACCCGTGCCCGGCCTGAGACAGTTCGGAGTGATAAGGGCAGCAAATTACCTTTCTGTCACCATGACGGACAGAATTGATCAGCCTCCCTTGTGTTCTGTGCAGGTGGGGAGCGGTGGGGAGCTGCGTTGCTGCAGCATGGCCGGGGAAGGGCTGGAGATGATGAACGGTTAAAGTGCGGAGACCCAGGAAAGACAGTCAGTGGCTTTTAACCCTTTCCATCAGCGGGAGGGGGAGGCTTCTCACTGCACAGCCTGAGGAAGTCCCGTGAGCACAGCGGAAGTGGGTGCGCGCGGCTCTACTAGGGCACGGATGCCGTTCAGTTTCCAGAAGTTTCCTCGGACGGATGGACTGGCCTGCCTGCCAGCCAGGAGGCCACGGCGAGAGCACAGGGAAGGGGTCAGAAAGGACAGCATTGGCGCCAACAGGTCTGAAACATGCTGCACGAGCTTCTAGGAGTATCCAGCCAGGATTGTCCTTCCTGCTCTCCCCCCTGCCCTGCTCACCTGTGTTTTGGCACAGCTCCGGCAGCACACGATGATCCCCGGCAGCAGCACTCATGCCTGAGCAGCGGGCTCTCCTGGGGCAGGGGGCTCGCAGGTGCTATAAGCTCGGTCGGTGCACATCTCGGAGCTGATGTGCACCACGTACTGCTCGCCCTGTCCCCGATCTCCCGGAGCTGCCGAGGAGGAGCTGGGAGGCGGTGAGCGGCGCAGTGCACCAGCCCCTGCTCGGGCAGCCTGGCCTGGCACCGTGAGTGCTCCGTACAAGGAGCCTTTCCCATCCTGCGCCTGGCAGAGGAGTTACTCTGTCTGACGCGGAAGGAGTGCCAAAGAGTAATTCCCCTGTCTGACTTCTCCGGTGACTCCTCTCTCATGTTTACCCCACCACAGCCTGCGTAACTAAAAGCACCCATGGACTACGAGGCTGCTGCGTCTGAGAAACACTAACTTCAAGCCCACTGCTGGTAACGAACCGACACTCAGCCTTTTCCAAATCCAGCCGCAGCGACTCGAGTCCAGCTTGCGCCGTCTGTAAATGACACGGAGGGGCCAGAGGCTCTTCTCTGTCCTGAGTTCACGGCCGTAAGCTCTGCTGGGCTGGGGGAGCGGAGGGGGGATTCCAGGTGACGGTAGGAGCTGGCTGAAAAACAACGAACCTGTGTGGCGTGCAGCTTGACTTAAACCCAAGTGGGAAAAGGCAGGTTCATCTTCAGCGCTGCTGCCTGCCCTGCTTCTACACTGCATTTCTGCCTTAGGCTGGGCTTGTCTGTTCTTATCCCCCCCGGCTGTTTGCTCAGGATAGGGTGAGTTCCTTCCCTGGGAGGTGTTACTCCCCTCGCTAGTGCAGGTAGACCCGGATGGCTTAGCTCCTGCTGTAGTAAAAGCTGCCAATCATTGCTAAAAAAAAAAGCTAGAAATGGGAAGATGAGAGAAGCCAGGGGAGGGGAGAAGAGGGGTACAGCAAAATCCTGTAAGGGAAAAAAAAAAAAAAAAGTTTCTGAAATAAAAGCCTTTTAAAACATTCTCTGCCTCCAGCTTTGTCCTAGATAGGCTCTTGGTGAAATTTTGCTCGGATCTTGTAATGCTTCCCTCCTCCTCCTGGGTTTCCTTGGCAGCCCCGGCCGAGTCGCTTGGCTTGTGGAGTCATAAAGCCTCTCTGTTGAAAGCCTTCCTCCCGCTCGTGGTTTCGCGGGGGCTGCTGCGGGAGGACGCGGGACCGCCGCAGCCCTCGGCTCCGCTCCCGCCGAGCCCCGCC
>VZTL01048291.1:0-45252 GCA_013400535.1 Scopus umbretta
CTACCACAATCACCTTTCAGGACTGCTCTAGAGGGAGAGAACTGCTTGTGTACGAAGGATTTCACCGATCTGGATGTCGCTGAGCTCACTGACAAGTGCCAACTCACTGTTTATAAAACAAGCAGAAGATGATCCCATGCAGTTTTGTGCCAGCAACATCTGCCAGAAAGAGTGCCTACATCTCAAACCACATGCTAGGTCCCAAACTCATGCTGTCCCATGGGCTGGGCCTGGGCACTGTCAGGAAGGGTGGTAGCTCACCTGGCCCAGACCTATGCCAGGTACCACACCAAAAATTTTACATTAAAATGATTGCAAGCCAGTGTTCTGGCCCACCTGCCAGGCCAGTTCAGGGTTTTTTGTGTCTCAGAAGTCTTTGGCATTGACTGTGCTATTTAGGACTCCAGGTGTTATGTAGGGAGTCAAGGCTCCTAACCCAAGCTAAAAAATGTGGTGTCAAGGTTTGGAGGTACATCACTGAATCCGAGGAGACTGTTTTCTTTTGAAACACAGAAAAGAGCATTGCATCCAGTCATACAGCATGACAATGTACACATGTTATCTTGTATGACAGAAGAATATCTGCTCCTTTAGGCTGCAGCAGAGATATAAATAGGCTTGCTAGAAGGATTTCTTTACACGCACAGCTCTGCTGCTGACTCCACATGCAGCTCACCGCACTCTTCTGCCATGCTGTGACCACATATTAAAGATACACCTCACCCATGGGCCTCAATCTGCATGCTGCATGTGACCCATGGTCCATGGGCAGGTCCACGGTGTCTGCAACAGGACAAACACATGAACAGGCCAATGATGGGTGAAAGTCAAATGAATATTCCTTGTATCCAGACCTGAAAATTAACAGGATGGCATGGCTACATGTAGATGCAAGTTCTTTTCCATAGGTTATGGGGACCTGTGACCAAAGGTTACTAGGAAGGTGGGAGTTTCCTTGTCATTGCTTTGGCCAACAGACCCTGGTGGGATTCCAAGATTATATCCTACACTGTTCTCATTATCTCCACAATGGCCTGAGCCATGCAGAGAGCAGAAGAAATTGCCTTGCATCCCTATTTATATATAACGCTCAGACACTGAGCTGAGTGATAAAAAACAGGCTTGATGTGCCTGGTATAATCCAGTCCCCAAATGTTGAGTTCCTGTTACTTATTTTAAATCTCTCCATATTTCCTTGCCTTCTGACTAAAATGTAGCAGCTTTGTGAGCTAAGCTATAGCTGCCCTTTTACCATTTCAAGTGCCAGAAGATTTAGCTAGGGAAAATTACTTTGTAAAGACTTGCTGTGCTCTGCCAGTCTTACATATTGCAGTTCCTCCCAATAACTAATGGAAGTTGAGAAAGTTCCCAAGAAAGACTTGAATTACCAGTCTCTTGCTGTAATCATTTTTTTAATCTGTGCCTCCCGAGTGCCCATCCTGAGAGACCTTCTGAGTTGTTCCATCATCAAGCCATGACTGGACTAGATTTTTTTTTCCCTGCAATGAGACCTATTTTCCTTATCCACCACTTAACCTGAGCACAGCCAACAAAGAGGGAATATTGGGTCTGGCTTCTGGTTATCCAGCAGGAGTCACGGGATGATTTCGCAAGCCTTCCAGTGAGGAACACAGGACAGGAATGGATGAACTCTCCTGTCAGCACAACAGAAGATGGTGGAAAAAGCAGCCTGTGCTCCTCTGGGGAGAGGGGTAAGTCTGCCAGCAAGACTGGCAGTAGCCCAGATTCATGCAAGCAAGCCCAACTCAGCCTTGTTTGTACAATGGCAAACAGGAGGTGAGGAAAGGCCATGATTAAGGTCCAGATGCTTTCAATCTCCTTACAACATTTTTAGATAATTCCAAATTTCTTCCAGGGTATTTCTATATTATCAATATTCGAGCTAACAATGACAATGTCATAAGATTGCCCTTCAAAACTTTGGAATTTTGAGTCTCTCGGAGGGATTTTCACATGTTAGATTCCTTTATCACAGAATCATAGAATCATTAAGGTTGGAAAAGATCCCTAAGATCATCCTGTCCAACCGTCAACCAAACACCACCATGCCTACTATCCTTTTTTATGGTTTGTTTCTTAAGAACTACTAAGCTCCACAGTAAAAAGCTGCCCAATTGACATTTGTAATACTCAAGTTTTTTCTATTTTTTAATTAAAAACTCTGGCTCACTAAATTCTGATATTCTGGAAGCGCACTCTGTGCTGGGTGCTGGCAAAATTGGTAAATACATGAGTCAGTACTTTAAGCTCCTCTGTCCTGAACTGTAAATATCACAAGATCTGAAATAGAAACATTAGTCCTGATGTTTGAGAACAAGATACCAAATTCAGTTTGATTTAGTGATAAAGCCTGCCACTTTGGGAGATATAATGGCTAGCTAATGAAATGGTATCATAATTGCTTACAAATGCTATCTTCTGGAACATCATACTTAAAAATAAATTAATCACATTGTTTCTGTGGGAGTTTAGCACAATGGTAAAATTTAATGGACAAATGTGAGTTCAGTTAACTCCAGCTCATGTATAAGGGACTGAAAACCCATCACATAAATGGATCCCCCTAAAGTTAACAAATGGCAGGTTTTTGTGCCCCAGCCTGGAAATAAGCACCTTACATTACACAGCAGTGGTCTAAGGTGATGTAAGGAAGAAGGGGATGAGTACAGTCAACGTTAGTATGATGCAGATACTACTCAGAGACTTCCTGGGCACTTTCCCCTTTCTGTCCTATCTCAACCATTGCAAAGTGTGCCTCACATTAAGGAGGTTGAAGTTACTCACTTCAACACACAGCAATTTAATTTTTACGTAAAAATACTGTATTAAATGAGAGTTGTCTGCAAAAGCTACCAGTAAAAATTCAATCTCAGTCAGCAAGACCAATACAAAAGTCCAATCTAGTCTGAATTATCAGTCAGCACTTCAGCAACATTCCAATTATTTTCATCATTTAGAATGACCCTAGTGGTATTTTGAAATTATCTTTAAAACTGTAGTGGTTATTAATCAGGGAGATATGGCAAGCCAGCATCATGATCAGCAGAAGGGTGGAGACAGATACTATATCATTTTGATCTTACTGAATAATAAACTGAACAAAAGTTCTTGCAACTGTATCTCTTCATCATTTGGATGTCCAGAATTACAAGCAGAGTATCTTGCGGTGGTTTAGAGGGCTTTTACTACATGTCACAAGAAGAAAAATGAAATTAAATTGCACTTATCTCCCCCCAAAAATGCATGATTTTTTCATTCATATAGACCTAATCTTCATTAAATCTCTATTTCTTAGCTGTTAGGATGCACAGTAGGACCTGCAGTAGGCCTGACTGTAACAGACCAGAGATGGAATGAGTTGTTAACATTTGGTTAGGGCTGATGTTTCCTCACAGGAAATAAAAAGATTTTTTTTTCTTTAATTTATGAAACTCCATGGTTTTTTGTTTGTAGCATTCATTCATATTTTCACTATGTAAAAAGCAATACTGTTAACATTTTCTTGATAACATTACTGAAATACTTGTGCTTATAAGAAAAAAAACATTTATTTTTTGCTTTTGAGCAGTTTTTGGACTCTTGCATTCATGTGCTTCAACAAGACTCTTCTTTTCTAGTTAGCTAAGTTATGTCCTGAGCATCATCACTTGAGTATTATTAAGAGAGATATAATTTTGCTTCATTTTATTTCTCATTCCAAGCAAAATAAATGGCCAGTGGTGGCATCAGTGGTTTATCTGCTCCTTTAAAGTTCTATTTTCCATGGATCAGCAAAATTTTATTACGATGCTCCGTAAAATCTGGCCAAATTTACTTTTATTATATTTTAAAAAGGAAGGTCAGTAAGGCTATTTTTTCAAGTAATGCTCATATATTTTGGTGATCTTAAACATTAAACAAAACAATTTCTTTTTATGTATTAAAAATGGGAACTGTCAAGCACTGAGTTTACATAATCCTATTTCTGATTAAAGCATCTCATTTAGAGAAGCTGAAAGTGCCAAAAACTGCAGACAATAAAGTGTTATCTGAGGAGTATTTTATTTCTCTGAAACACATTTCACACAAACCTGTTCCATGTAATTATCCATGCAAAGAGCTGCTGGATTCTGTTTTAGATAAAAAATCAGAAAAATCTTTAAAGCTTTTCTCTGTATTAAAGCCACTTCAATGCCAACAGTACACACTGAATAAAACCCTTCAAATGTCTCCTAGAAGATTCATAATTCAGTTAGTTTTGAAGAATGAGGAACAGAGCTGCACGTAGGATTTCCTTAGCTATTACAGTACTAGCCTAAAAAGCCTGTGTCATCTTTGATATCAGTTGAATAAGATTGAAGCAATCCAATTTGTTAATTTTATTTGATTCTGGCCACCACCCCTAGATAAGAAGAGCAATGAAGACTGAAAGTCTGGGTAAATGTTGAACCCACTGCTATGCTGAAGCATCAGCCTTAGCTCTGGTGTTGAGAAGGAATCAACCAGAATTTCCCTGTGACTATCAGAAAGCCACTTTACCCAGCTGTCATCAAGCATTCCTTTTGTGAGGTAAAGATAGTTACTCTCAGTTTTGCCAGAAGCAAGTGAACTAAGGGACAGATCCTTCCGATCCTGGCATCTTTTAGATACCCTCCTTATGCCTCCTATACTGGCCACTGACAGGGCTACACCTTTGGACTGAACTCGGTGTGATCTGTCTTACACCCTTTCTACTCAGCTGCGTTGAACCAGTAAATCTTCTGCTCTTCTTTCCACACTGCTTTTTGCAGATACTCTTGATCTGTTTTATATAAACACAAAACCCAGAAATACTCTTGCTAGATGGTTAGCTAGCATCCTTATTAATTACTAGTTGGATGTGTGCTTCAATTATCATGACAGGAGGTGTGCAGGTGTCAAAGAGACTTTAAAAATTATCTAAAATATTACAGACAGGAAAATCTCTTACAGTTTGATTATAGCATCTTCTATCAAAGCATAGACTTTTGGAAAATTTGGTCTGAATAATAGCATGTTCATGCTTCAGGAATTTCCACTGAAACAGTACAACATTCTCATTGGAAAGGAAAGAAGTTTTCTGTGATGTTCTCTGGTTTCCCAATAATTTTCCATGAGACTTGACTCTTCCTAGTATGGAATAGCATGCAGCTGAATGGCAAGAAAAGACAGTGTGCCTAAACATGATATTTAAACAGCAAAACAAAAGCCAATCCAGGCAATGTTACCAACACAGCAAACAGATGAGGAAGGGATATTTAGGGCTATGACAACCAATCAAACTGTGTGTCTGGACAAATAATATAACACATAGGAGAGAATGGAGTTATTTGCTGGCTGCAGCTCCTGTATGATACCAAGTTATAACTCTCCTCTTGTACCCTGACATGTTCATTTGATGGTATTTCAACAACTGAAAACAAGTGGATGAAGAAAAAAGTGCCTTACTTATATGCACCTGTGAGAAGTGTGGGGTTAAAACTATAAAAAAGGGCATTGTGCATGTTTTGTTTTTAATTAAAGCTCATTTGGTAAGTGTACAATTATGCCACAGCAGGTAAAAGGTGCCTTCTTTCTATAACTTTCTTCACAATTGTGTCAAACTCCATTTACTTGAATATTCAAGAGCCATACAACACAATAAGTACAGACTGAGAAGAAAATATGCAAAGCAGAAGTGTAGCTTTTCAGAGATGATAGATTTACAAAGTACAACACATTTGACCTTGAAATATTGCCACAGTTTCTTACACTCATTACACAGATGATTTCATTCTCCTTATATATCTGGGTGATCTTTATATCCTACCTTATTAAGTGAAACACATATCTGACAACTCTGAAATTCAGTCCCACAGACAGATACTTTGTGTCTAAATTTAAGGATGCACTTTGAAATTTTTACACAAAGTTTTACATTTTAAAAGTATCTGGAATTGCTATGCTTCTATTTTTTTCCCCATATGAAAACATTGAAATTGATTTTAAAATGTATTGCATTTTGAATGAGAATTCATTTCACTAAGTCTTATCTCAGTAGGTTGTCTAATACCCCCTAGAAAATAAACTGGAAATTACTACTAACACAGCTGAAGAAGATGAAAGAAAGAACATATTTAAAACATTCAACCCATAATAACATTCAAGAACTAATGTATTAGAGTAGTCACAACCATAACATATTCATGTGCTGTATTGAGGACTCTGAAAAGCAGCTTTAAATAAGCAGTTATAAACACTTGGTTGGTTCAAGGAATTCTAACAATGAGAGACTGCATGAATGATAAACAGCTAAAAAGAAAGCAAATGATTCGCTTTATCCCCAAAGCCAACACATAGTCTTTCAGCATCAGAAACTCTATGAAATTGGAATATATGGGTACACACTTTTGAAATATCATCTTTTCATCCAATCAAAGTAAACAAACATCTTGCACACTTCAACAATGAATTGAAGAGTTTCCTTTTACCCCCGGGATGCAAAATAAGAGCAAAAATAAGTACTGCATTCATGCTTTGTGGTTCAGAAGCGAGCAATTCTCTGCCTTGTTTTCTCTGAAGAGTGTACAGGAGTTTGCCTGTGTAGTTTGTGGAATGAAATCTAGAATGCAGCTATAGTTAACATATTTCAGAAAACATAACAATTCCACATGTTCTGCCTGATTTCTGCTGCTGGAATAGCCAGTGAAATATAATGCCACTCTTCTTTTGGGGAAGGGATAAATCTTGAGTAGAATAACAAACTTTTCATTCTAACACTAGCAGTCATAGAATCATAGAATAATAGAATCATTAGGTTGGAAAAGACCTCTGAGATCATCTAGTCGAATCATCCAACAACACCATGCCTACTAAACCATGTCCTGAAATGCCACATCCACACGTTTTTTGAATCCCTCCAGGGATGGGGACTCCCCCCCCTCCCTGGGCAGCCTATTCCAATGCCTCACCACTCTTTCAGTAAAGCAATTTTTCCTAATATCCAATCTAAACCTCCCCTGGCACAACTTGAGGCCATTACCCATCGTCCTATCGCTGGTTGCTTGGGCAAAGAGACCAACACTGACCTCGCTAAAACCGCCCTTCAGGAAGTTGTAGGGAGCGATAAGGTCTCCCCTCAGCCTCCTCTTCTCTAAACTAAACAACCCCAGTTCCCTCAGATGCTCCTCATAAGGCTTGTTCTCCAGGCCCTTCACCAGCTTCGTTGCCCTTCTCAAGGGCAAGTCAATAATTGTGTGACTTTTATGCACAGGTGATGGACTGGAATTTTTGGAGAACAAGGCTGACAAACCAACCAGAATAAGCAAACAATACAAGTTTTCTCTTCCAAACTTGGAAATGTCCAACACTTCTTGGGTGAAAGTGTGGGCTATATTCTATTCCTGTATAACACTTGAGTTTTCTGCTAATACTGCAAGCCAGTGCGCTGCTTCTGTACTACCAACCATCATCCAGAGCTGAGGCTTCAGGTGGTAACAGACCTGCCCATGTCTCTGAATTGGAACCCATAGGATCATTGTCATCTACAATCCCTCATACTTTAACTGGGTTACAGCACACTGTTCTCTGGTTCTGTGCAGGAAAATGTAATTTGGGAGGAAAAAACCTAGCTCTTGGATGGCTATGAGATTCCACACCCACTCATGAGAAGTGCTAACCTCTTTCCACCTTCAGTGAAATGCAGAAGAGGGTTTTTTCTGTTGGTACATTGTACTACACAGGTTATCTGAGATAGCTTATGTCGTTGATACTTCTGCTTCTCACATTAGGAAGGTATGTATCATTTTTGTCTTTACTGCTCCACAAACAAATACAATAAGCAATTATTATGATTCTGCTTTTCATTGCTTTTCATTTCTCATCTCTCCTTTGTATCTGAATCCTTATTTAAAAAAAAAAAAAAAAAAAAAAAAAAAAGCAAGATTTAAAAAAATGTTTTTATGAGCTGGAAATGTATTGAACTATCTAAATAGTTGTTTCCAGAGTGCCTTCTGTAAAGAGTTAGATTTTATGACCACGGAGATGCGCCCTCAGCCATATGTAGCAAGCCAATGATGACACTGAAATGTCAGGATAATCAGAGGAGCGTGCAGCACTCCATAGAGCTAACACACAGAGTCCTGGGGTCATTTCCTCATCCAGAATGATTCTCTAAATGCGTTGGTATGAATTCATATTGGATGTAAACTATTTTACATCGCATGCTTAGCAGATTTTAAATATGTTATGATATTAATAAAGCATAAATGCTTATGCCAAAAGTCTTTCACAACATGTCTGTGCTGGGCACCCATTCTTCTCTATTAAGGATCAGTATTAGCAATGCCTGTAGTCTTTTCGTGACTCATTTTTCCCCCCACTGCTCATAGGATTTTTAGTGTACTGAATGAGCCCAAGTCTTAGGCTATCAAATAGCCCTGTTCATTGAGCTATCTTCATGAATCAGAAAAGGAATAGGCAGACTTTTTAACACAGAGAAGTGGTGAATTATTTCCTTCTTTGTGAGTATGTTTCATGAACCTTCTTCCAAGAATAGGAACTCGCATGCTACTTTTACAATGCTGTTAGCATAAGAGATTTGTTTGTGTCAGATTTTACACCTTTGTCCTCTTTTCAGACATCATTAAAATAAAATCAGTTTAAAATCTCATGACTTCGCCCACTTTTCAGACCTATGAAGGACAGAGTGTTGTTTGTTTCAGTTGAAGGGCTTTTTGTAATTGCCAGAAAAACATAAAAATCCTGAATGTCAGAACACTTTCTCTAAAGGTTGTTTTGAAGAAAATCACATTTCCAAGGGCATATGTACAAAAACAGTATAGAAACATCGAGTATGCTTGTTAAACTACAGTAAAAACATGCACTGTGCAGCAGTCCATCCCTGGTTCTGCCACCTGTGCAGCTCTGGGACAGCAATGTGTGATCATCATCAGCACACTACCTTGCCACCCCAAAGCACACCAGTCAGTTGATTGCTCCCCACAGCCCCTTCTCACTCTTCCTTTGCTCTGAGACAGACACTGTTTACCACCACTCTGTGCCTGTCAGTAGTTGTTATATCTGCCCATCACTAGCTCACTCTGTGCATCTAGAGTAGATGACATGTTTTTGCAAGGACCTCTGCTCAGCCACTGGGCCAGTTTGAGGAGGAGATGAAGAAGAAGAAGGAGAAGAAGAAGAAGAAGAAGAAGAAGAAGAAGAAGAAGAAGAAGAAGAAGAAGAAGAAGAAGAAGAAGAAGAAGAGAGAGGAGGCTCTGCTTCCGTTCTCTTCAACTCACCACATGCACAACATGGGCTGGAGTGTCATTCACCTCCTTATAGACATGAATCAAATGGCTTGTAAATAGGGCACCCTCATCAGCTGCCCTGCAGATGATGCCTGGGATGGGCAATGAGCCAAAAGCTTCCAAAATACAACTCCCACCCCCACCCCAGAAATATATATCAGCACAGACTGTTCATGAAATTTCTTGCAAATAATACTCCTCCCCTTTCAGATCCATACAACTGCACCGCAGCTCAGTGTCTGGCCTGGCTGTATTTGAACAAGCTGTGGGTGAAAGAGCTTTCTGACAGCACAATCTCATATGAATTGAATCTGTTGTGCAACCATGCTGCAACTACATTTTTCAAAGCTATTATTTTTCAAAGGTTATTTTTTAAATACTTTTTTTTCCCCCCTGCTTGATCTTCCCTGCTTTTAAAAGGCCACACAGGAAGATTTGTTGGCAATTTACTGTATAGATAGTAGGGGAATGGAAAAAAAAGATTTCACTTGCCACCTGGATGGACAATCATTCATTAATCCTGGTCACAGGTGTGTGACGCTTGATCCCACACCAAGGCAGAGTTTCATTTCAGTCTGTTTCTGCCATTACAACTGATGTAAACCCTGCTTTTGTACTGGCCCTCAAAGACAAAATGCTGCTTTCTGCATCATGTTTCAGAGAAGAGGAAAAGTGACAGAAATGTGATGTGGGGTCCGACAGGCTGTCAAGATTAGTGCCTTGCTTAGTGAAATGGGTTCCAGGATAAAACCTGGCATAATCTGGGAAGCAAAGGTCAACCCTTCTGTCAAAATGTTAGGTCCCATTTTTCAACTTCTTGCATCTTCCGTTTTAGATATCTGTCCTAAACACTTTCAGCAGGAAAGGTACTCCAAATTTGTCTCTTTCAAGAAAGACACAGCCTTAGTGGACGAAGCTTTATAGCCTGTAAGTATTCCAGCCATATCTGATGTTATGCACATAGCTCTTTTTGGAACTATGTGTCCTGTCAGGGCATATAAATTCAACAGACTTGGTAAATAAATGGCCCAAAGGGAGCTGCAACTGGCTGTGTTATAAATATTCAAGATCCAGTCAGCCATAATTAGTTTATTCCCTCATGTTGACTTTAATACATCCCCTCCTTCCAGTCTGTATATTTTGTTAAGGTTCCTCCTTTAGAACAAAAGCTTGCCCAGGCAGTTTTATCCTCCAAGCACAAAGAAAATCTTTCAGCCATGCAACATCACTGCAAGTGCATGCCATACATACAGGAGGGAAAAAAAATCTTTCTTCCTTTCTGATGGGAGCGCCAGAGTTCTATTATTCTCCATGTTTCTTCTGAAAGGAAACATCACAATTTATATGCTTTGTTCCTCCAAACCTTGTATCCTGCTGCATTTTTCTTGATTATTAAATTTTTAAACATGAGAGTGTGTAACTTACAGTCTCATCTCTATTAACGGCAAAAATGTCTTTGCTGTTGTCTGACCCAGAAATTCCACAATTTGCATTACACAAAGCTAGAAAATATAAAGTGTTGGGGTTTGCCTATCACAAAACGTATTTCATTACATATTCAAAAAATGAAGCATAAACATATTAAAAATTAGTCAGTGTTACAAAGGCAAAACAGTCCACAGAAAATCTACCCCATTGAAGGGGCAAGGGATAAATGAACTGAACAAGAAATTACTTCTTCAAATAGATATTTCTAGTGTTTGGCACTTGAAGGAAAGTAAGCTGGAATATTTCTGAGTTTAAAAAGATTGACTTCAGATGAAGCACTCCCCATCCCTTTCTACATACTGGTGCTGCAGTTCAGCAACCTCACTGCACAGAGCCACCTCTTGTTTGGTCAGAGTCCTACCTCAAGCTGGCAAGTGGGGACATGGCAAGCTGTTCTACAGCCTTTCCCAAAGTAGAATGAAGTCAGACACCAAAACAGTCATGACATAGGGTCCCATGCCTGGACAGAAATCCAGACTCAGCTCCTTTTGTGGTGCACAGAGTATATAATAGTTCAGTAGCTGGACCAGCTGGATTTTATAAGTGACTAATCCATATTTAAACCCCATTTCAAAATGGAGTTATGCTACTGGTCACACCATTTTAGAAATATCATTAGGATTATCATACAGTCTAGTGACAAACAGGAGTGCTTTTAAATGCAGGACTTGGAGATGTATGTAAATTTCTTCAAAGCTCAAGAAAGTTCAGATCAAATGTTTGGTATTGGCTCATTTCTATTAATAGTAAGAAAATGTAAACACTTTTACAGCTAGAAACATTCAGAGTATAAACACCAAGAACAGATAGAAAATCAAAACAGAACTGACTTTGTCAGTCAATGGAGTGATGTGACATTTAGTCAAGCTGTTAGGGCCTTGAGGGTGTGCTATGAACCCTTTCTGTCCCTGTCCAGACCCCCAGGCCTTCCCCGCCCCTGCTCACAGCGCACAGCCCCATTTCAGCCCAGCCCAGGGCTGGCAGTCCCTGCACCAGAGATGCCACAGCAGGGCCAGTCCCTGGCCTTACCTCTTGGACAGCCCTTGGACCTGCACTGTAGCTATGTTTCCAGACTTGTCTCCACCTTTTCCCAGATAGACCCTGGACATGACTCATTACCTCACTTTATCTGGGTCTGTGGATGGACCTTCTCCCATTACCACCCTGTCCTGCTCAATTTTGGTCTGGTCAGTAAAGTCACATTCCCTGCTTGTGTCGTGGTTGCCTTTGCTTGGCTCCTGGCTCATCCTCTCCTGAGGAGCAGCTCTGCTATTGCTTCCTCCTGACAAAAGCAGGGTGAGAGTATGAAGATTTATTTAATCCAAGAAAAACTTTGACTAAATGAGAGTAAATGTTACTGACTAGATTATGTGACTGATGGTAAACAAAGTAATTTTATTTAAAAGGTAAAATCTGAAGTGCCGGACCTGCGGAACCACAGAATGAGCGGTGTCAAAGGGCAGTGTTGGGATCAAGTCCTCTTATCCCAGACCAACAAGCTGCTTCTTCTCGAAGCGGTGTCTGGTCAGTCACCTCGGTACAAGCTACATGGCTGCACAACTTCACAAGCAAAGTTTCATTAACCTAACTGATCTCTTTCCCTGCCCTGAAGCTGAGTCATTAGGTAGTAAAACAATCTTCCAAAGTTTAGTCTTTTTAGAAGTGTTTGAATTTTTACACTTGAACTCAAATTATATCTTTGGGTATCCATCAGGTACTAGCAAATCAATGGAATTAAACTGCATGTATATATATCGAACTGAATGCACATTGGATTCATCTAATCTAACTTCAGATAAGCTGACTTAGTGTATATGTAAACTAGTCAGGCTGTGCTCCTATTTTAGGTGATGGAGAGAAATACACTTCTGTAAGGGCAAGATCCATCAGGTTTATTTTGGACATTATTTTAGCATAAAATAGGTCACATCCTAGAAGAGTCCTTAGCATCTCTCAGCCAGGACATGGGATGCCACCAGGCTGGGGACAGAAGTGATGGTGCTGGAGGCTGGGCAGCTCTTGGGAGGGAATTGGCCAGGGCTGAGAAATGGGCTGCGAGGAATCCCAAGGAGTTCAACAAAGGCAAGTGCAAAGTGCAGAGCAGGGGGTGCACTAATGCCCTGCAACAGGTTGGTGTAGGGCCAAGTTGCTAATGAGCACCTCCGAGGTCCTTAGGGTGCTAGGCACCAAGATGGGCAAGAGTGGGCAGTGTACCCAGGCAGCAAGGACAGTCCTGCACCACAGGCTGTGCTAGCAAGGGCATGGACAACACTT
Organism: Scopus umbretta; assembly: GCA_013400535.1. Classification (NCBI taxonomy): domain Eukaryota; kingdom Metazoa; phylum Chordata; class Aves; order Pelecaniformes; family Scopidae; genus Scopus; species Scopus umbretta. Next base: position 13,068 of record VZTL01048291.1, read on the forward strand.
CTGGGAAAGGACAAGGCAAGGGCAGTCACAAGGGTGCGGGTCTGAGGAAGCTCTAGGAGCTTCAAATGAGCAAGGTCAGCTGCCCTTGACCCAGGGCACTTGACCCTTTGATGCAGCTGCTCCCTGATTAGGGATGGTCAAGCACCCTTGTAGCCAGTACTAGGGAGAGGCAGGTTCTGCTTTGGGAGCCTCTGGATCTTCTGGGAACAAGGTCCAGCCTCATTGGGAAACCTCTATTACCACAAGGCTTTGTCAGTGATCTCTTCCACTCTTCCCCCAGAGCTGTGGCAGCCGTGGTGCCGCCACAAGCAGGGGGATCAGGCCCTGGCTGAGTTGCAGGGGCCTTGCCACCCTCAGCAGTCTGGACCTCAGCTGTTCTTGCCAATGTTGCTGAGCCAACAATGTGTGCCAAGTGACACTGTGCTGCCATCTGGGTCTCTGGCTTTGCAGCTGTAGCATGACTCAAGAATCCACACATGAGTGGCTGGACTGTGGCTTCCAGATTTAGTGACAGGGGCTTCCTTTTCTGATGGGCTCCCAGGTGCACTGGTAGGTGCATCTTGTTTATCAGTGGTACCTATGTTAGTGTTGGGACTTTCTCTATTTATATCCTGTTGGCACAAAGCACTGTAGTAATGGTGGGCTCTAGTAATGTCACTCTTCCTGTAATGGAAATAGAACTGTTTAAATGTAAAGTCTTTCAAATGACAAAGCAACTTTACATGTCAACTAGTTTCTTAAGGCTTCAGTTAATCTGTTTCCTCCTGTCCTCAAGATGCCTTTGTGTACAGATATTTTGATAAGCCTTACTCTGATTTTTGTTGCTAACAAGTGGATAAAGACCCTTCACTGCCATCACCCTGCTCTCCACTCTTATAGCACACCTCTCCAGATCCTGTCTAATGGCTACTTTCTCCCCTGTAGCTCTCATACTCCTGCCATATCAGGACCTACCTTGTGTATAAACATTCAATTCAACATATATCTTGTTTCTGCTGTTAGTGGAAAGCGATGAGTTTGGCTGTCCTGTTAGAACTTCACAGTGCTTTACCATAACAGTGCTTCACTTGTTGTTGCTGCTGTTGGCCTCTCATCTTTTACACTTCAGCTGGGTCTGGTATTTTTGGTGTCTAAAACTATGTAGTCTCAGATTAGCTTGTAAATAAGTCATTGGCACTTGAGGCTAATAACTGGTGCAGTCTGACTCTAAATTTGGTCTATATACTTTCCATTTAATTTTGATCACACTGATGACATCTCGCTGAGACTGTGTTTCTCTAAAGAACTGTGGATTTAAATGAATGAAAGATAAATGCTGAAGGCAATGATGACTCAAAGTGTCAGAGAATCAAGGAATTATTTGATGCCTTCAGTGTATTCCAGAATTCACAGCTACATTCATGATGGGACATGGCTATTGCAATAGAAGACTTCAGATACTACAAGCCTGGTGAAAATCTGTTTAGTGTTAGACATCTATCCTCTACACCATACCCAGAGAATTAGATATCAAGGAGTGGCAGCCCCAAAGGGTATGAAACTATCTCCATTAAAAGTAGGAATACTGAAGAGCTGTGTTTCTTACATCTCATTCCCCACTGGAGCTTTCATGCAAACTGCACAACAAATGGAGGACTCATTTCCCTCACCTCAGGATGCGTTCATAGTAATTTCTTTAAATTCTTATATCTTTATATCCTAGAAGGGAATACATAAATCTGTTCTCAAAAAAAAAAAAAAAAAATCAACAAAACTATTACAAAACCCACAAATAAAATTATTCTTTCTTTGAAACTGCAGGGAGTTTCGGTGTATGAAGGAGGGCAAGCAGTTGGACTTGATGATCTTAAAGGTCTTTTCCAACTTAAATGATTCTATGATTCTGATTCTAAATATTATCACTCCCACATTTTCATCCAGAGGATCACCCTGCTAAGTCTGGTACAGAAGATGTAAGCTCATCTCACACATTGGCCAAAGCTATCAGGACATTTGCCATGCATGATCTAATTTTAACTAGTTTAATAACTCCCACAACAGGTTACCTGTTCTTGTGCACTATCCACTGGGAACCTATCTATTTGCTATTAGTTTAGATATAAAAGAAATATTGGACAGGGTGTCCCCCATTGGAACATCCCGCATTATACACTAGTGAAATATCTCAAAGGAATTAAGGGGTGTTCCTGTAAGAATGTGACATGGCCGACAGACCAGCTGAAGTGCCTCTACACCAATGCACACAGCATGGGCAACAAACAGGACTTGTAAGCCACTGTGCTGCTAGAAAGCTATGACCTAGTTGCCATTACTGAAACTTGGTGGGACAAATCCCATGATTGGAGTGTGTCTCTTGATGGCTACAGGCTGTCCAGAAGGGACATGTGAGGAAGAAGGGTCAGAGGTGTTGCGCTCTACATCAAGAAGTTGGTAGAGTATGAAGAGCTGTCTCTGAAAAATAGACATGAGCAGGCTGAAAGCTTATGGGTAAGAATTAGAGACCAAGGCAACAAAGGGAACCTTGTGGTTGGTGTCTACTACAGGTTGCCTGGTCAAGGGGAGCTTATTGATGAAGCCTTCTTACTCCATCCGCAGGAGGCATTGTGCTTGCAGGCTCTCGTCCTGCTGGGGGAGACCTTACTGCAGCGTTTCAGTACTTAAAGGGGGTTTATAGGAAAGATGAGGACAAACTTTTTAGCAGGGCCTGTTGCAATAGGACAAGTGGTAATGGTTTTAAACTGAAAGAGAGCAGATTTAGACTAGATCTCAATTTTTTACAGTGAGGGTGGTGAAACACTGGAAGAGGTTGCCCACAGAGGTGGTAGGTGCTCTATCCCTGGAAACATTCAAGGTCACGTTAGACAAGGCTCTAAGCAACCTGATCTACCTGAAGATGTCCCTGCTCATTGCAGGGGTTTGGACTAGATGACCTTTAAAGGTCCCTTCCAACCCCAACTATTCTATGATTCTATGATTCTAAGATCTTTTTCTTTGGATACTGCTTGTTTTTCAAAACTGGCATGTTGCATGGGAATGTAGTGAATGGAACTGAACAAATTCAAAATTTCTGTGCCTGAGTATAAATGAAGGAGATCTGGATGCTAAGATATCTGCCTCTGCCTGTCATGGCAATACAGAAACTTGGGGAAAAGCATTCAGTCCACAGGACCAGACTAAACCTAGTCTAAAGTGAAAATCCCCAAAACACCTGTGGAACATAGGTCTTCATCCCTATCTGTATCTTTCTTCAAATCTGCTATACTGCATGCTAATGTAGGCATAGCCCTCTTTGCCCTAATTGCCTTTCAGACCAGCTTTTTCTGATAACAGTAGAACAAAAACATGTAGCAACCTCAATATAAGAATTCAGCTAATATAATCTAAAAATTCCACCTCATTTTCTTCCCTTACACCTAACTATTACACATTAGAAGTCTGGCAGAGAGCTCTGTCAAATTGAACTATTGAACTCAGAGTGGCAAAAGTCCCTCCCCAGGCAAGACATTTAAATCATTTTCAAAGTTAATTTCCTGCTCCCAGACGGAGAACAAATCTGATCAGGTTTACTTCATTCTTCTGACAAACAAGAAAATGTTGCCTGCATACTCAACAAGGGAAAGTGTCCTAGAAGGCAGCCAGAGTGCTCACTTTGCAGCACCGAAGAAGACTCTTCTGCAAAGCAATGTGTATGGATCGGCATGTGAATGGGGATTCGGATTTAACCTGTCATATCTTCCTGGTCTCCTGCTAACCCCATTTTATAATGGAATTATGAACTGTTTACAAGCTAACAGCGCACATGGGAGATTTAAAATAGAAAAATGTAGTATGGCTGCAGGGGTATGTTTCAGAAAACTGGCTATGCATTTAAAAAGACCCTCCTCTGGTCCCTCTGGATTCCTGGTGACCAAGGCTTTTCCCAGGTTCTAAGCATATTTCCATGAAAACTTCTGATAACAAAACTTCAATGAGCATTGGAAAGAACTGAATGAGGGTACTAGATGACGAAAGAGAGTTTGTAGAAGAGTGAGCAAAAATGTGTATACACGTGGGAAAAAAAGTGTATATACATATATATATATGATATGGCTTAAGATAAAATAGGGTTAATTAACATCTAAGTCACTGTATTATCAAAGGTAGAAGATCACCAGTATTAACTTTCTAAATAAGAGTTGTCAAATTCTATTTCTGCATGCATTTTTACAATTCCACAGGGAAAAGTTATACAATATGAAAGTTATACAATAGCACCACAGTATTTCTCATTTCTTTTGAATGAAATACCGATTTTTTGTGTGCGTGCAATAGCAGATATGTATTTAAGTCTTTTTGAAGTGGTTTAACTTTAAATAAAATTTTCCCAATTTCATCATATCATATATGACTTTTTATTGCTCTACAGAGCCAAACGTTATACTTGGAAAAAACTGAAAAAACTAATATGGCAAATTTAAATTTACTTAACACTAATAAGTTTTCAGTCCATGCAAGGAAATCAGATGTTCATTGCTAAAAGCATAAATCCTCATTTATTTTTAATTTTAATGTTTGTGTTTTTATTTGTGCATCATATGTTAAGTACAAGGATGAATTACTTGAATGGATATAGAGTTCTTAGGTACAGTATTTCTATAAACAAAGGTAAAAACTAAACTTTATCATGCTAATGCTATAGAGATGAACAATTACAATCTCACCATTAAAAAATAATTAGTTCAAGTCACTGAAAACTTTTTTTATCAAGTAATTGAAAACTATCATTGAAAACTTGGTTATTTCCAAGTAGCTCATTCATATTAGTTGCTTTACTCAGAATGTATCTCAGTTGCTTTACTCCTTGCTTCTGTCTGTCCAGAAATTCTTTCTGCACCCAAAACTATCCCTAGTGTTTGACAGAAAGTTCTCTTCCTGTTGAGTAATAATATAACTTACTATACAACATGATTAGTCCTGCCACAAGAATTAAGACAATTCATGCCACTGCTTACTTCCTTTTTACTTTCTCTGACAAGCCCACATAAACTTTTGCATAACCAAAAGATACATATCTCCAAAATGCTCCTCAGTGAACCTAAAATTGTCCACTGAATGAAAATTGACCCTTTCCTGGTACTGAAAGAAAAGGAAATATTGCTTCAAATATGCTGAAACAAGCTCAGCATGAACAAAGTAGCATGTTAAATTTTCAAGGATCACTTCCAGAGCCCTGCTATAACAAATTAAATTGCCTAAGGGTAATGGGCAGAAGGAAACCAGGAGCCAATCTGAAAACTGTAGGATACTTTTCTCCCATATTGACCTTCAGGAGCATATAATGGAGAAAGAAGCATCCCAGTTTCATTCCTGTATCTTCAGATCTTCTCTGTTCCTTTCTTTTTAAGGTAAGTACTACTAAGTCTCTGTAGGGGATAGCGGTCGGAAGATCACGTGATGTAACGGAAAGAACAGGGGCCTCCCCTTTGACATGTGTATTCCTACCCCTCGTGACGTATAGCTTATGGGTGGTAACAAAAGGCAGCGGAGTATATATTGCTATGCAACCTATTAATAAACGCCATTTGTAGCATCCTCATATTGGTATCAGTGCTCATTGGCCCGGAGGCGGGGGGTTGGGCCTCCCTGCTACCTCAGCCGAAGGTGGTCTGTTGCAAGAGACGCAACAGTCTCTCTTTCTACAAGTCCTAGACTATGCTCTAGGTTTAATATATGTGTTATCTGCAAAAAAATAAGTAGTTTTATTTAGCTAGTAAAAACATTATAATTAGCATTTCATTGCCCAGTAGTAAAAAAATTCTCATTTAAGGCCTTTTTTTGTATGTGTGAACTTCCTCTGTATTGCAAATATTTCTGTAGCTCAGACTGTATTTTGATAAAAACTGATATTTGAGCAATATGCTGTGAAAACACTCCATTTATCTAACTATGTGCTCTTTTGTTATTAATGGGATATTATGTTTCCATGGAAGAAGAACTCTAAGTTTAAAAGAACTCTAAATTTAAAACTCAGTGTTGAATTACTTTTTTAGTATTGTCTATTGTCCAGTAGAAGGTTATGGGATCCTTCTGCATTCCATTACTTTACATTTTGTGTGCTCTAAATCATCTTTAGATCAAGCTACAAAACTAATACAGTGTAATCACTTTTTTTTTTAATTAAGAAACTTTGGCAGTTGTGATTTAAAACAAGCCCATTTATGCAACAGCGTAACAAAATGGGTGTGGACAAATCCCATAATGTCACCTTTATTGTGCATCATCAGCCAGGCGGTTGTACCACTGGATATTTTCACCCTCAAACTTCAAAATGCAGATAGTTAAAAATTAAAATCAGGACGTAAAAGAAGGAATTAATTGACTGCTTCAGGTAATTTGGAGAGAGCCCACAGTGTTTAAAGCACTGGGAAAAAAAAAAAAAAAAGGATCTATGTAAACTATTTAAATAACTGCATGAGAGTGAATGCATTTTTTAACAACTTTTAGCAAATGCTAAGTTCTCCATACAATGAACTTTACTGCCTCTTCTACTTCATTATAGTACATTTCTTGGCAAAAGTTTTGCTATAAGTATCTAATTGTTTTGCATTTGGAAACTTCAGTTTCATCCAATTATTTCATAGGATGCAATAGAAAAAAAGAAACCTCATTGCTTTATAAAGGATCATTCTTCCAGACAGGTGGTACCCACTAAATACCCAGAAGCATCATTGAGATGATTATATTATAAAAAATTCAGGAAAGTTTAATATCTAACACTTACCAAATGATACACAGCTAGATCATCATTCCAGAATGTAAGATAAAAATAAAATAAAAATACCTATGGTATATATATTCGCTTAGGTGGAGGGGCTGAAAAGAGATATGAAAACAATTCCAAGTATAAGTTTCTTAACTGGAAAGTGGTACAAGTAATTTACCACAGAAAACAATGCTCTCATCTTGAAAATCATTAATGAAACTACCATTGGTTTCAGTGGCGCGAGAGCCTACCCAAGACTCTCTGTACTATATCCGAAACCCCACAGTGGAATTATCCTTTCAAGGTATAAATCCTATGGTGCGAATAGCTTGGTGATATATTTTCAAAGGTCAGTTGCAAAGATTTAAAGGTTTTCATCATGCACATGCAGTCATAAGTCTTATGGACCAAGTGGCACTTTCTTTTGAAAGGCAAATGTTTCCTCTCATGAAAGAGTAAAGATGGTGTTTATAACTCTGAATTAAAGACTTGCCAATAAGAAAGGAATACTTTATGTTTGCTATTAACTGTCAAAATAACACTGCTGTTCTCTAAGCAGAGTAGTAAAGATTATTGAAAACAGATTTATTAGCAATTCATCATAGATTATTTAAAAATATTTCTGCTTTTTATTGTTGTTTTTTGTTATTACAACTGGTTTAACCAAAATCATATCAAAACAAGCTGCTTTTCCCATTTCCCCCACCTCCTCACAGAAGAAATACCAAGTAGAATGTGGAATTTTCAAGGATCATTATATACACTGTGCAATGTTAAAGAAAGTTAGTATTAAGATGTGCCTGTGGCCTTTGTTAAGATGAACTTACCTCTAGAGTGAGACACCACTTTGAGTTTTTCTCACAAAATACCCTGTCCTCAAAAAAAAAAAAAAANACGTAAGGCTCTAAGGCTGGATTATATTTTGTATGGCTGTATTGGTACTGCACTGCCTTCTCCTAGTATGTGCCAAGTATTCATAAACATTTTGTAGCAGCTAAGGAGAAATAAAAGGAGGAGTGGAAGGAATGCCTTGTTTCATCCAGATTTCTTCTGAAAAAAATTTTTTTTTTTTTTTGGTCAAGAGGCAACTAATACAAAGCAACATGGAAAGAAACCAGAAATTATTTTGGTTTCAATTTTCAATACAGTAGTAAAAACATGAGATACAAGATTTTAAGGCAGACAAGTCCTTCCTTGGGTTTGGAACAAAGGCAGCAGTCTTACAGTCAAGTTAGTCTAAGCTTAGCTTGATTATCTTAAATAATTGTACAGCTTGAGAGAAAGAGGTGTTTTGAAATTGAGGAGAACAGGGAGGAAGGGGAGGAAGAGGAGGATGCTATTAACTGTAGAATGACAGAGACAGAAAAACAGATAACTGCTGCTTGTGAGACACTAAAGTTAGCTTTATAATGTAAATGTTGTAATGTACTAACAAATTCCAGTCTCTATTGAGTTCAAGACATGTATTATCCAGTAGATATGAAAAATAATTATTATGAAAAATAAAACTAAGAATTTTTGTTTCCTGATTCATATTTTAAAGACCATATGGAGGTCTAGGTTTTATTCCAGCTATACTCATTTCTCTAGTACAAGATATTATCTTTCTGACAAGTCGTGCCTCACTTACAACCTTAAACAATCAATCACAGCTACATCAGCAGCATAACATAAAACAAAACAAAAAGCAAATTTAAGTTAATTTCTTTGTGAGTTTAATAACATATAATACTAACTTTAGTGTGGGATCTTCTAAAACAGGCTGAAGATTACAGGACGATTTGCTAGGCTTCTGGGAGTACATACACTTCCACAAAACATCTTCCTGTTGTGATAGGTTTCATCTTTTATCTGATCAGCTCCTGCCATTTTGTTTCCAAATCTATGTGCTAAGCTTGTCCCGTATCTAAGAGGGAATTCCTCCAAATTTCCTCTTTAACACAAATCTCAGTCGTGATAGAAAGGCCCATGAAGAAATATGAAAGCATATTGTGAATATTATTTCCAAACATCAGTGAACCAAACATTAATAGTAGAGATTTCAAATATGACTGAATACAAGAATTACATAGTAAAATTCATCTGTTAATTTCCTCCACTGTACCCCAACTTTAGAAAGGTTGGCACCAGTGATCAGTTTTTGCTCCTTAACAGGGACCTTCAATTATACCTTTGAAAGTTAAAGTGACTGTGCCAATATTGATGCCTGAGAAAAGGAAGGAACCAAATAAGGAAAACAAAATGTTATATAGAAGTCCTAGAGCCTCAGACACAGTAATAGCTCTGGAAACACAGGCAATTTGTTTTTATTTTTGCACTGATCACATTTAATATTACCAGTTCAGATAACTGGATGAGATACAATCTGTATGTAGGTGAGGGCTTCATCGGTTACACTTAGGAGCAAATAATGTTCAGCCTACACTTCTGACAGACATGCTTGTAGTCAATCTGGTGAATGAAAATATCAGAGGGTGTATAGCATTGGCTAACTGCTGAGGAAAACATGAACAATGTCTTCCAGAAGCTCTATTCTAAGTCTTAAGAACAGGGTCTAAGGGCTGTAAATACAGAACAAGTTACTGAAAAAAAAAAAATTAGTTTCTTAGACATACTATAGAAATCTGGCAAGTCATCAGGGAACTAAACCTGGGATCTTTACTTTCTCAATTAAATTATCGTTATAATAGACTGCAGGAATGCATCTGTCAAAGTCATAGTTTGCATATGGTTTCTGAATTGTACAGTTGTTCCATACAGTACTATAATCCTTTTTCTATTTTAAGCTTTCAGTCAATGCTAGAGATTCATTGAAACTTGTCATATCTTAATTTAGCAAAAAAGACTATGAACTTCTCTGAATTCATAATATTCTATACTGCTGTTTCATGTGTTTACAATAGTGCTTACATCGTCTATGGGTTAATCAAGCCAATTTCATGGGCACTCTGATATAATTAATGCAACAGGGCACTGCAGATTAGCGAATGATAATCAGTTACCACCAGAAAGGCTGATTTCTAAATAATTCCACTTAGTGTGCAGGTAGGGTGGGCTCTGATCTCATATGTGTAAAACATGAAAGGAAAAAACAAGCAAGGAGAGTCTCAATAGTAAATGTGTGATCCTGCTATAGTGCGTAGACAGAGATCCACCAAGTCATTCTTCAAATAGCAATATTTTAAAAAAATAAATTGTCATTTCTTTGAGTCTATCTAAAAATTATCTATGAAAGGATGTTATTTGTTGGATAACATCTACATGAGACAATGAGAAAGGCAAAAATACATTCTATTTGGAGACAGGAGAGCTACCATACCAAAGGCGGCAAAAAGGCATACAGCAAATGTATGGTAATTGTGAACAACTTAACCTCTGCACAATTTTCACCCCTTCTCATTTAAGATTGCTATTATGAGCTTTTCTATTTTCTATTTTTCCTGTTCCACAAGAATGGGCCTTTATTCACACAAGGACAGTTGAGGAAGAACTATTATGGGTATAAATAAAGCAAGTCAGTTTGAGACAGGTACTACAGCAAGTGCACAAGCAAAATCACTGGCGAGAAGTCTAGCTACCTGTGGTCTTCTGGACACAGATTTGTATCTTGCAGGTCCAAATATCAAATGCTGCACAAAAGCTCATTCCTCTTTCTGGAGTCCAGAAATTCCCACAACACTCACAGAATTAATTTAGGTATGGAAATAATTTTCTTCTACGTAACTTGATTCTAACATAGTTGCTTTGTAAAATAAAAGCCAGGACTATTTCAGACCAATACTTCTGAAAGTAAAAGGAAAAAGGTATTTCTAAACATAAATCCTACAAGAAATATTCTGCTGATAGTAGTTATTTTACCACTTTGTAAAATGGTTCAGATCAAAGTAGTTCTATTTAATAACTTCAGAAAACCTGAAATAAAGAAACATAAACAAGGGTAAAAGGCTTATTGAAAATACAATATAAGATGACATTATTTTACAGTGTTCCTTCAATAAAGTCACTTCATATATTTGTTTTCTTTAAGCTGTGGCACAACATTCAAGCCATTCTCTGCCATTAGCGGCCATCTGTCACATCACTGTCCTTCATATTTTTTTTCATTTCTGTGTAATAGAATGCACTGACTGAACATATGGCCTAGAAGGTGGACAAATGTCCCTCCTGGCTAATATAAACTCTTCAGAGGTGTTTGCTGGTGGAAATCACTACACATTTCTCATTAACAGAGTGAGAAAACTCCTTCCTTCAAGCAATCCACTGTTAGCTCAGGAAATCATTGCAGGAGGCTCTAATTCTCTAGTATCTCCTTCATCACTTTCTGTGAGCCAGACTGCTAGCCAAAGCATGGTACAGGCACTGGTTGATCTGACCTGTCTTAATCTTCTCCCAGAGAAGGACAAAGGTCATTCTTCTTGTCAGCTAAGTACAACTATCAAATACTAGGGCCCTACTGAACTGGGTGAATGCAGAAAGGAGGTGGGGATGTAGAAAAAGTCATTAAAGGTTTTCAATATTTTACCATGTGCCTCAAGTGTTCTGCAATAGTCTTAATTAGGGAGAATATTGAGGAGAGATGGGTAAGCAGCACTGCGATAGCCAGCTGCTCTAAAATGCAATGCCAAAAACAAGTAGAGGAAATTCAACCTGCTGCCATATTTTCATTTAACTCAGATGATGCTGGGTTAGATGAAAGGATAGAGTTTTAAAAAACACCCAGATCTGGTGGTGACCATGATAATCTGTAGAAGGAATATTAGGGAAGAGAGCAGTAGCAAGCCATTCCTTACAGAGAAGGCGGCATCCCATCTTTGACTACTAATGTTTTAGAAGAGTGTGTCCTTTCCTGAACTTCTACTGCAGCACAATAGAGCAGGCCACTGTTAGTGAACAAGCACATTACAATCTTTCCTGTCCAAAGCATACTTCACCACATTCTTAATGACTTCATTGCATTAGATGATACCCATCTTTGAAGTCTTTGTGAAAATTCAACAAATCCAGAAAATGACTTAGAAAGGAAGCAGAAAGTACCCGTGCTTGAAAGACACCATTTTTATTGGTTTGTTTCCAGGGTTTCTTGAACACTGCCACTTTCCATTAACATTGTCATGAAGATTCATATTAACAGATAATGGGTTTATCGATCTTCAAGTCAAGGTCATCAACTCATTATGAAGGTCATAAATTAATCTGAGTTATTCTGTAAGAAACATGGTTCACCGTTATTCAGATCTCTTGAAGAGGTATTTTGCAATTTTATTATGTATTTTTTATCATGAACACAAATATGTGATGGCATACTTGTAACATACCTATATGAAAACAACATGGTTAGATTAACTTGATATGATCACAAGGCACATGAATAGCTTTTTTTGTTTTTTTTACTTTGGGAATAGGCTTGCTATATATATGCCACTAAAGAAAAAATCACTTCCTACAGGTTTACTGTATTACTAGGATATATCTGGCCCTGGGAACTTTCCTGGTCAGCTGTTACTATGTTTTGTGGCATCACTTGTCCAAGTTTTTTAAATTGCAGGTTAGAAAAGCTAAGATGATTATTATCTAACCAAAGACAACCTAACAAATATAGTCTGAGTCCCTGTCAGCTATAGGTGGCAGTTTTCCTGACATAATATACACAGAACCAGACTTGACTAATGATACTGTAGTCTTTAGCATGTTTATGTGATTTCAGTAGTGATCATTCTTACTAAGTGTTTGTGCTTCTAAGCTGCAGAAAGAAATAACTGAGGACCTTGTTATATCTAGAACAAACTAATAGGGCAGCCCTAAAATATGACTACAGATAGTTACAGATACAGGAGATGTTTATTTTCTGAGTGAATTGCTCCAGGTTCTTCCCTGTATTCCAGTTTTGTAGGTTGCTAAGGGTCTTTCAGGACACTAATGATATTTGCCTTATCTTCTCCAATGCTCTGACCTTTAAGACAGGTTAAACAAGCCAGAGCTCTGTTCTCAGATGTGCCAGGAGCAAGTTCATTTGTTGTCTGAATGGAGCTTAACAGTCCCTGGTCATATCTGCATACAGGGAACATAACTTCCCACACCTAAATCATTTTACCAAAATAGTGGACCGGTTTGTAATATTAATTAACCTTTTGACCTGCATGCTCACAACAAGACAATTAGAGGCAAAAGTTAGTGCTTGATTCATTTTGATTTATTTGATGCATTCTGCTGCTTTTACAAAGAATGTGCAAAGTCTCTAGATGCAGGAATCAGCTTCCAGAGAAAAATAAACCTGATGTTCCAAGGTTTTCACTCAATACAGTCACCTTACTGTTTGTGCTTTTTCTTAGAGTCATGTTGTAGTGTTAAGACAGGATGTGTCCTTCAGCCTCTCTCTTAATGCTTTTTTTAAGCTTTCTCTTTTTTTAAGCTTCTTCTATTTCTGTCTAAACCAGAAAAAGCAGAATCCTCCTCCTACATCTGTCTGTATTCACCTTCATGTTCAGTCATGACATATATCTGCATTTTGGTATGGAGGTTTATACTGTCTTCTAGAACTGCAGTTTTCTAGAACTTAGACATGCTTAAATCATTAAAGGGCATGTGTGCCCTTCCCCATGCCATCTCCCCACTTTTAAGCATATTTAATCCACGAACAGCAAGAAAACAAAAGATTTAGCCAAAATTGAAATATTTTTTAAAGTGTGAATTTCCAAGTTGCTTGCAGGACACAAAATATTTCTTCTGTTCTTTCACCTATGATGACCTCCAAGATCAACAGGGTTACTTTCTAGGTTCCAAATAAAATGTATTTAAGGTAATTGCATGGCAGTAATTAGAAAATGAATACTGCTTTGCTACTGCTGTCTTGAAATTTTCTTGCCAGTCTTATTTTCTTTGCATTGATCTCCCACTAAATGGCAGATATAATTTAAGCTGTTCCTGTTAATACTGACAACAAGAGGAAAACTATTTTCCCTGGTAAATCGCTTGATTACTTTGCCTGTAGGAGCAAGAGCAGCAAATGGATGGAGTGCACTTTGGCAGATACCCATATTTGTGAATGGGTCTTCATTCTGCACATGGTGCTGTGATATGAAATCAACAGAAAACTATTCATTTCTTTTAGGGAACATGTTTTTCCGAATGCTTGGTTGAGAGTGGAGGTATGCTGAAGATACAGTGCAGGGGAGAGGTATTGTTATTTATTTCTTTTTTCTAGTTCAAGAGTTCTGCAGGATTAGAAAGCTGATTTCCCTCTTAGCAGTTGCTTCTTTTCTTGTGAAAGATGAGCAAAGGAGAACTGCCATAGATGCATTAAAAAATAATTTTTAAAAAATTGCTTCTTCACCTAGTATATTTAGAAAAAAAAGGGAGGATCTTTAGTCCAAATTCCTCAGACTTACCTAAGTGTCTGTCTTCCTTAGAAAGCAGTGGAAATTAGGCACTTGAATCACTGGAGAGCGTGCCTCCCTGGCCCTAGTTAAAGTCACTTTAAGGCTTTCCAGAATGAGAGGCATAATAGAACAACCTACAGAGATTAAATAAAATACACTAAAGCGTCACAAACTGGCATTCTCACTAATAGAATCATAGACTCATGGTGTAATTCAGGCATGAAAGGACGCAAAGAAGTCTCTGGTTCAACCCCTCCACCCAAAGCAGGGCTGGCAACGGATCAGACCAGGTGGCTTAGAGTTTTACCTAGTCTAGTCTTGAAAATCACCAAGGAAAGAGGCTGCATACCATCTCTGGGAATCCTGCTCCACTGCTGGGCTGTCCTCATTGTGAGAAAGGTTCTCCTTACAGCCAGTTTGAACCTTTCTTTCAACTTACAACTTTCAGTTTTGCCTCTCGTCCTGCTACGAGGCACCACTTTGAAGAGCCTGAGTCTCACTCTTCCAACACCCTCCACATAGGCACTAGGGTCTTCTGTTATGTTCCCCTGAGTCATCTGTTCTCCAGGCTGAGCAATCCCAGCTTCCTCAGCCTTTTGTCACAAGGCAAGTGCTCAGCCCCCAAACATTTTTGTGGCCTCAGCTAACTCATCCTAGTTTATTGAGGTCTTTCTTGTACTGGGGGCATACAACTGGATGCTGCATTCTGGACAAAGTCTAAGTGCCAAGTAGAGGCAGATAATCTCTTCCCTCTGTCTACTGGCCATGATCCTTTTAATATAGCCCATGACACTGTCTGCCATCTTTACTGCCAGGGCATACTGCTGGCTTATGTGCAGCTCACTGTCCATCAAGAGCTCCCAATCCTTTTAAGCAGAGCTGCTCCCCAAGCAGCCCCAGCCTGCATCACTGCAAAAGGTTCTTCCTTCCCAGGTACAGTGTTTTCCATTTTTCCTTTAGTCACATGAGGTTCTTGTGGGCCACTGCTCCAGCCTGGCTTGGACCCCCTGAATGGCAGCTCTGTCACTGAGTGAATCTAGAAACTTCCTTGAGTTGTTTAAAAAAGCCTTTGTCTGCTTACCCACCCAGAACATGGGGTCTCCCACCACAGACTCCTACCGCAATGACACCATCACTTGTCTCTCCTCTGATCTTGACCCACAAGGTTTCACACAGCCTGCTGTCCACCCTTCAGGAGAACTCCCTACATTTGAGGTGCTATTTCATGCAGAGAACACCCCCCAGCTCCCCTGCCACTATCATCTTTGCCAATCTTTCCTGTAGAGCTTGTACTTGTCCATTGCAGGTCTCCAGCTGTAAGTTGCCCCACCACATCTCAGTCCTCCCCTGCATTTCTGTCAGCAAAGGGGCTCTTGCCACATTTTGTCAGGTGGATCCCATTGCTCTCATTCTTAGCCTTTAAAGAGGTTCCTGTGTTTGTAAAAATCAAATCCCTATCTATGACACAACTTCTGTACAAGATGTTGACCTACACGATTGGCCTATCCTTCCCCAAACCCTTCCCTCAGATCAAGGAAATACCACCAGGGCTCCCATTGCCCACAGGCTCACCCCAGGGCCCTGCAGCCCCTCCTGATGTCCTCAGGGTCTCCCCTGACCAGATGATTGGTGCCCACATGGATGAGCAGCAGGGGGATGAGCTAATAACAATGTGGAAACGGTGATATGAAGAAGTGATTGAATGTGTTTTTGTGGTCATATCTTAAAATACTTTGTTTGGGAATTCATTAAGCAGCTAGATTTCACTTTCAGAAAACAATTACCTTTTGGAAAAAAGTAGTTACAGCCTTCTTTTCATCTTCTTAAGGAAAGAATTAAGAGTGTTTAAGAGATTCTGTACTTGGCCCAGATTCTGTTTTCAAGTTCATGGTGTGTAAACCCACAGAAACCTCATCTAGGAACTGTGCTTTAATCAAGCTGAAGATTCTTTTATGCTAAGCATTTTTATTTAAAATATAGCTCTTCTGGCTTTATATCGGCATTACTGAGAGCAGAATGTCATTCATTACAGTCATCCCCACCTTTTTTAAATGCCACTATTTTTAATCCTCACTTTTATCATGCTGATATTTACAGGATGGCCAAGGAGTATCTTTATTTTTAGTCAAAGTTCTCCTTTAAAACACCTTGCTGGCATAATGTGTCTGTTTGATTATCTAATCTATGAACAGATCAGTTCTCTGAGGAAAAAATGTTAACTTGCTCCCAAGAGGCCAGAATAGCTGTTATACAGACTTAATATCTGCATCCATCTCTCTTGTATCTTTGTGATTCTGGTAAAATAGATTTGTTAGCAGCAGAAAATACTTTGTAATTGTATCCTAGTTTCCATCCATGGATCTCAAAGCACTTTTCCAACATTAACAAAGATAAATAAATGTTAATTAAGAAAAATAAGTTATCTAGACAAGTATGACTTTCACTATTTTGTGGATGGGGAAGTCAAAGTAATGGAAGCTTAGATGACTTGCCCAAGATTATATTGCAGACAAAGAGGATCAAGGAAACAAAAAAGCCCTATTTTAACTGTTAAGTCATTTTTTATTCCAGGCTATAAGCTTGAAATATTATTTGCATTGCTATGAATATTTTGACATTTTAATTAAAAGAAGCAAATAATTAATCAGTTGTTATTTAACCCTTAATCAGGTATTATTTAAGCCACCAAACCTTTGGAGGAAAAAATGAAAGTATATCAAGGTGCAAAATGGCATTTTCAAAATGTTGTAAAATGCTCTACAAAAATGCTCAATATAAAATGCTCAAGCATGTGTCCTTAGGGACACATCCTATAAGGAGACTAAGAAGCTAATACCATGATTTATGTCCCAGGAACTTCATCATCACTAGCATATGCAACCTGTGTGCTATAAATGTTTATGTACCTACAGAAGGACAGATATGAAGCAACTCAAACATCAATATTAGTACACAAAGCTAGGAGCTATACCTTAAACCATGAGAAGGAAGTATTTAAACTAGATATTTGCTTTCAGCTACATGGTGAGGGCTGAGGTCTCAAGGGAAACTCAAAGAACACTCATAAAGGAAACACTCTGCAAAAAAGAGGGCAGTACAAGAGAGAGCAAGCGGTTTATTTTCCTACAGATCGCCACTTCATGCATGGTGGTATGTTTCTGTGGTGGGTTAACCCTGGCTGGACACCAGGTGCCCACCAAAGCCACTCTATCACTGCCCTTCCTCAGCTGGACAGGGAGAGAAAATATAACAAAAGGCTCATGGGTCAAGATAAGGACAGGGAGGGATCACTCACCAATTACTGTCAAGGGCAAAACAGACTCAACTTGGGGAAATCAGCTTAATTTATTATCAGTAAATCAGAGTAGGATAATGAGAAATAAAACCCAAATCTTAAAACACCTTGTCCCCACCTCTCCCTTCTTCCTGGGCTCAACTTCACTCACAATTTCTCTACTTCCTCCCCCTCAGTGGCACAGGGGGATGGGGAATGGAGGTTGCTGTCAGTTCATCATGTGTTATCTCTGTGCTTCTTCCTCCTCAGGGAGAGGACTCCTCACACTCTTCCCCTGCTCCAGCATGGGGTCCCTCCCACAGGAGACAGTCCTCCATGAACTTCTCCACTCCGAGTCCTTCCCACGGGCTGCAGTTCTTCACAAACTGCTGCAGCGTGGGCCACTTCCACAGGGTGCAGTCCTTCAGGAACAGACTGCTCCAGCATGGGTCCCCCACGGGGTCACAAGTCCTGCCAGCAAATCTGTTCCAGCATGGGCTCCTCTCTCCATGGGTCCACAGGTCCTGCCAGAAGCCTGCTCCAGCATGGGCCTCCCACAGGGTCACAGCCTCCTTTGGGCATCCACCTGCTCCGGTGTGGGGTCCTCCACAGACTGCAGGTGGATATCTGCTCCACCATTAACATCCATGGGCTGCAGGGGGACAGCCTGCCTCACCATGGTCTTCATCAGGGGATGCAGGGGAATCTCTGTTCCAGTGCTTGGAGCACCTCCTCCCCCTCCTTCTTCACTGACCTTGGTGTCTGCAGGGTTGTTTCTCCCACATATTCTTCTCTTCAGCTGCAATTCTTGTCACACAGCAACTTTTTCCCCTTCTGAAATATGTTAATCCTAGAGGTGCTACCACTGTTGCTGACAGGCTCAGCCTCAGCCAGCCACAGGACCATCTTGGAGCCGGCTGGCATTGGCTCTATCAGACAGGGGGGAAGGTTCTAGCGGCTTCTCACAGAAGCTACCCCTGTAGCCTCCCTGGTACCAAAACCTTGCCTCACAAACCCAATACAATTTGGCCTCCAGCTGTAATTCCATCAGAGTGGAATTGTCCCTTTGGTCCACTGTCATGTTTGCCAGCCTTCTGTAGCTAGTCTAGAAATTCCAGACAATCTGAAATAGGAATATATACCGTATTTAGCCAATCATACCCCACGCATCCGTGTTTACTCTTCTCACATGAATCTAGTAAACATCGGTCCAAGTCCCTTCACCTTTGTCTCCAAGCTAAGGGGTCTGTGCTGTTACAGCAGCCCTACTTTGCTGCTGTTACAACAGTCCTGAATCACATTTTCCCACAACCTAGGGTGTCCTTTAGCAACTGGGCCAAGACATTTTCTTTTATTTATCTCAATGAATATTAAGTGTTCCTGGAAAATGAGACATTTCTAAATAGAAAAACTGACTGAATTTGAGCCCCTGTCATATTACAGCTCTCAGGAACATGAGAGAGAGCTGAGCTCTGGCCTCTTTTCCAAATCACACAGAAACAAGTCCATCCCTATCCTGAACTTCCCAAAGTGATACTGTAACCACAAAGTTATTTGGGGATAACATAAAGATTTCTTAATGAAAGTGGGATGAACACCAGGGCATAGTCTGTAAGTCATGGCTGAGGAGCACACTACATGTCAGGAACATATAGGTTCCTTTAACAGTGTGGACACTAATATTAATAGCTTTAAAGCAGATTCTTTGCATTTAGCAAGAACACATTCTTTATCAGGTACATGGTGAAAAAATTTAAATCCACTGATAGAAGTCTCTGTGAAATCGAAATATCCAAACTGTATTTCATGATAGCTATTGAAACACTAGAAGCAGTTTTATGATGTGCTTCCAATCTGTGTCAACCGCATATTTACTCTAATTCAGCCAAGGAAATCTAAACGTCATTTATGTGGGCCTTGTACCTGCTATACACAGAAAAATCCCAAACTTGAATCAATATACTGTCTGTTACTATAACCAGCACACTGGGGTTATAGAGGGAAAAAATGCCTTCTGTTTTTGACTAGCCTTGTTCATGCAGCAGCCTGTCTGCTGATTAGAAGGCGGATCATGCTTTCCTTGGCATTTATCCAGTTGCTGTCTGGACTGAAAGGTTACAGAAGCGCACATACCAATGGCTCTGCAAAAAATAGAAAGGCCAGCACGTCACATATCCTCAGTGCCTGAGACAGAGAAAATACTGTTCCCTTCTCAGAGTTTCTTTCCACCTTGTCTTCTGAGGGAGTGTCGACATTAAGGTATCAACCTGCATTAGCAAGTTTGGAGACTGACAGTTTTATTCATTTTTTTGTCAGATTCTTAAGTGTAATGTAGCAGACAGCATATGAGATTTACTTCTCACATGCATACCAGAATTTCCACCTGGAAACCTAGCCTCCCCCTTCCTATTTTATTTTCATAAAATGTAAAAAGGAAGAAAGGTTGTGACAAGAGCTAAAATTCAGCTCAAGCTGATAAAGATAATTGTTTAGATTATTGTTTTTTTAATAAGACATCTATTGTTTAGCCACATATCGATCAGAAATGTTCTGATTTACAGGAACTTCCCTGATTAAATAACACAGCAAACAACCAGGTAACAAATGTGCTGAAAATGTTATTGTTCAGTTTGTAATAGGGTTCTTCTACACTGCCCTTTTTAAAAAAAAAAGTCTCAGCAAATCTTACATTTTAGTGAGAGACAAAATTCCATAAGTCTGAATGCTCAAACTAGTCCTTTGGCTCAAACTAGTGCCAAAAAGTATTTGCATCAACATATGTCTGCTCAACACAACATAGCCCCATGCAGTTGCACCCGAGTTATCCTATGGTGA
Organism: Scopus umbretta; assembly: GCA_013400535.1. Lineage (NCBI taxonomy): Eukaryota > Metazoa > Chordata > Aves > Pelecaniformes > Scopidae > Scopus > Scopus umbretta. Next base: position 33,295 of record VZTL01048291.1, read on the forward strand.
ACTAGTTCATCTATCACAAGACTTATAGTCAGATTAGGTGAGCAGTCTCCCTACCTGTACAGACCCCACACAAACACAAGAGCAACAAGTTAACATAGCCATGTCTGACATGACTGAAGTTATTCACAGGACTGAATCCAGACCAAATGGCTGGTTGGAAATAATAGAGTGGCATTGACTTCAGAGGTTTTACATAGCATGATACTTGTTGTAAGCTTTGACTAGTCTGGGCTCAGTAAGGACAGGCTTGTCTGGCTAGTAAGCAGATCATGACTAACTTGTGGAGTTTTCAACCCCTGTTGTTTTTTTGTGGCTTCCCTTCCTGTGCAAAGTCCATCACAATCAGAATTCCTGCATGTCATCTACAGCTTCCTTCCCAAGTCAGGTTAGAGGTCTAACAGTGAGGTTAGCCATATTGTCCCAAAATTTCCACCCTTAAAAATCCCTTTCAACCCCCTGAATTTGCTCCAAACCAGATTGGTATTTCTATTTAGTTTCCTAACATCTCCTCCATATGTGTAAGGTCTGCTTCTGATTTGATCAAACAAGCACTTAGCTTAAACCTAGGCACTGCCAGGATTCACAGTCTGAGGACTGTTTTGTCTGCCTTATGTGTAGCATCAGATCTGGAGGGCAAATGTTCTGAAAAAGTCCCCTTTTTTCCCAACTTGTCCAAACACAAGACATGAAAAGCTTGTTACAACTAGTCATAAGTGCTGAAGTCTGCAACCTTTGTGTCTACTACATTAAAACCTATGCAGGCACTGAACACTGATCCCAGCAACTTTGAATGTTCACAACATCAGTAGCAGAAAATTACTTCCCAGACAGAAATTTAGAAATGTTTGGTCACTGTACTAACATAAGCTCAGTTAACAGCTTGATTTCTTTATACTGTGAGCATGACAAAGAAAATGCATTTTCTTGGATGACCTTAATATATTTTCCTTATCACTTCTTAACTTGGCTTAAAATATGATACAGCAATTTTCAGGTAGAAAAGGAAAGACTAAAAAGCATGTAATTCAGCTCACAATGGATTTTACAGGCCTCAATGGAATTAATTACTGAAAACTTGCACATGTAGTAATTAATTTCATGCAATTCAGCACCATCTGCAGATGCATTATTTCCTTTCAAAGCTACTATAATTTGATGTAAAGTAGAAATTGTTAGGAGTTTTTAGGCAGCAAAGGCTTTTGTATCTTGTTTATGCCAAAGCAATTAGATAAGGAAATTAAATATTATTTGAAAAACATAACCTCTTTTTCCCTGAAGAGAAAATGACTTCCAATTGTTAGTAAGGGAACTGCTTGCAATTACTGAGATTTGGGAAAAAGAAACTTTGATTTAGGACCAGTTTTCTGGTTAAAAAAAAAAAATGTAGGTTTTGGGGTTTTTTTTTTGGCAGGGATCACTTATCATTTGCAGGTGAAGTGTATTATTGCATCAAACATTGTACTAATTTCAAGAAAAACCTACTTAATGTAGATCACTTTGTTGAAGTAAATTCCAAAACTACCTTATATTATTTACATGTAAGATATCTAAAACTGTTACTTTAACTACTTTTCCCTTTGTCAGCTTGTCCTGGAACAGAAAACAACTGACTGCAACAAATTACATGGGCTGCTTTTCTTATATTCAAAGGGCATTTTTCATCCTTTTCAACCCCTGTTCAGGGTTCATCTGTACCAAAAAAAGCAATTCCATACACCAAAATTCATTTAAATTAAGCACTTTCTTAAGCAGTTTCCTGAAGTATTCAAGACTGTTTCACAGTTGTGTCTTTAAAGTCTATACAGTTTAAAGCCAGATATACCATCAAAGAACAGATTCAGAACAATGTCCTAGAATTTATACCTCAGCTGAACTATCAGTTTTGTGCTGGGACCTCTGGAAAAATCAGTCCTGATTTTTTCCAGATATTCATGTAGCACCTAGCACAAGGGCTGATTCTGCTGGAATACTGTGACTGCGAAAGAGTATGTGTTTGGAAGGGAGATGATATTCACACAGCATAGCTTTTTTTCTGTGATATGCTAGGCAGCATGCATTGTTCTTTGGCAGTAATAATAAACAGGTTACAGCCCCATCAATCTATGCCCATTTAACACAGTCACATTATCATGGAATTGTTCCTGTTTTGAAAAAACATATAATTATTATTTGCATTTGTTAGCCCTTACAGTATTCAACTTCAGCTGACAGCTCATTGTCCTCTGTAAAAAACAAACACTGGGCAACAGAGAGCTGAAAGAACCAAATACCGCAAGCCTTATACTTGCAAGAAGAGGTACAAGACCAGTTAGGTTCTATGTATTTTCCACTCACTGATCAAAGTCTGGACATGGTTTTCCTTTCTGTCAAATATCCACTGAAGTCTCATTTCTAACAAGCAAACCAGATAACAGCATTAAAATTACATTTGGAGCTAAAGGAGATGCCATCACGATAGTCATGTATGAGAATGGTATAGGGCAATACAGGTGATTGATTTTAGTGCAATTGCTTATCAAAGCAAGAAGCAGCAAGCAAGCAAAAACTCTTTCCAAAGCATTTTACAAAGAAAACATGGAGACTTGCAAGCAACAAGTCTATAGTGTTCCCAAAACTACTTTTAAACAAGCAGGGTATATTTACCTAGATAAGAGAAGCTGGTGAAACATGAAACTTACAATAAGGTGTCCTTATTTTTGAAGAGCAGTACTAATCCAACTTTTTGGATGTATATATACTGAAATGGAGCTGCTGATTGGATCTGTAAAATCCCCAGCTCAGTCCTAAGAAAGAAAAATAATTTGAGAGCATGAACATGAATGTCATTTTGAGGGCCTGAATAGGGCAATAAGGTTTTTTGAAAAGGACCTTGAAATCACACTTCTAAAAATGCCAGAGGAATTGGTTATTTTTGTACTGTTCTTACTGTCATTACATTCACTGACAAGAGAAGAGATGAATAGTCTGAGGGAGGGGAAGCTAGAGAGATTCACTCACTCTGCAGCCCTAAGATTTCCTCAGGCCTGGATTGACTGCCATTTCCTGATTCTTCTGTGACATTTATCACAATAAGTTATCACCAGCCTTTAATGTCCTATATATTCTTAATGAATATTGTCATCCTCCTTACTATGACAAAATGGCAGAGTCACATAGTAAATGCAGAAAATATCACGAATTTAATGCATTCACATGAAGACACCTTCATGCTATGACAAAAAAGGATCAGAATATATGCAGTCTGATGATTAAATTGGGAATTGGTAAAACAAACAAACAAAAAAATCTTGCAAATCATACTTTCTCCAGACAGATTTAAGATTATGATCTCCCAGTTCTTGGTGCTGCTGTACAAGTAATTCAACCTCATTAAAGTTTTAATTCAGAGGGCTTAAGTTCAACTCATTGTTCAATTTTTTAACTGAAAAGAAAGTACTTAGACTAGTTAAATGTTACTAGTATTTCTGGATGTCCTTAAATAAACAGCCAATGTGATAAATTCATAGTTATCTAGTAAAAACTTCCATTTTTCAGTTAAATACAGCGTTCAACAAACTTATTTTTGTGTTAGCCCTTCCTGGACTTTGTCAGTTATGTTATATGATGTAATGAACTCTGTTAATAATGGGTAATTCATTGCATCATATAACATTATGAAACTGTTCCTTATGGAACTATTTCTTTGGAATAGTTCAGGTGACAATATTATAATCATAAAAACATGACAAGTGTCCTATGCTGTGATGAATGATATCAGTCTTTCTCCATTTACTAAAAACCTGTCTTACAGAGGTTCAAAACCCTTGAGTAAACATTGTGTGGGGATGTCATGGCTTTAAACCCAGTCAGCAGCTAAGCCCCATGCAGCCACTCACTCACCCTTCCTGCTCCCCCGGTGGGATGAGGGAGAGAATTAAAAAAAAAAAAAAAAAAAAAGTAAAACCTGTGGTTTGAGATAAAGGCAGTTCAATAGGACAGAAAAGGAAGAGAAAGTAAAAATAATAGTAACAATGATCATAGAATATACAAAACAAATGACGCACAATGAAATGACGATGCCCAGCCAGTCCCCGAGCAGCAATCGCTGCCCCCCCCCAGCCAACTCCCCCCAGTTTCTGTACTGAGCCTGACACCATATGGTATGGAATAGCCCTGTGGCCAGTTTGGGTCAGCTGTCCTGCCTGTGCCCCCTCCCGGCTTCTTGTGCACCTGGCAGAACATGGGAAGCTGAAAAGTCCTTGACTAGTGTAAACACTACTGAGCAACAACTAAAACATCAGCGTGTTATCAGCATTGTTCTCATCCTAAATCCAAAACACAGCACTATAACAGCTACTAGGAAGAAAATTAACTCTATCCCAGCTGAAACTAGGACAGAGGATTACATGGCTTCCCACTATAAATGTTGGTACGGCAGTTGATTACACTGTAAATGAGATAAACAAACCTTTGACTGCCATACATGCTCAAAGACTGATTCTTTTGATTTCTGGGTACCATAAATGTTTGCATTTTGTTCAGCATGTAGCCTCATTACATACTAAATCTGTCTGTAATGTCTACTTTATGTAGCCAGAGCTTGTCCTCTGTCATATCTATAAAAAAGAAAAATATTGGTATAAGTTGGAAGTGAGAAGCTAGAAGGTTTTATCAGCCTAATGTATATCAAAGTACATAAAAGAAACAAACACGCATAAACAAGTATGTGAGAAGACTGGCAATTCATAAAGGAACTGAAATACATTGAGAGATTCATGCGGTATGCTTGCTCTTCTTATATGAGCCTTTGAACTGTACCCCTTCAGCTACACTTCTGATTCAAACTTCTAAGTGTCTGCAAGTCTCTGTAAAGCCTTCCTTTCCACTTTCCTAAAGTAACAGATGCAAGAAGATGAAATAAACAAAACTGGATTGAATGATTTTGTGCTTTCACCTTCTTCTCTTCATTAAAAATTCTCCTGTGTCACTTTACACCGTAAATGCAGTCACAGCTTGGCACAAAGCACTCTATGTTCCATAGTGGCTGCAGTAGAAGAGAAGTAACTTGAATACAAATATTTATATGTAGTAGACTTTGATTTCTTCCCTGGAAAATTTTCAAAAGTTAAGTGAAAAATTTTGCATTAAATGAAATAACACCTCTTTTTTGAATGTTCAGGCTTCAGAGAAGAGATACACATTTACACAACAGCATAGAAATATCACATCCTAATGAACAAATGAAAACAACAGCTGCTTATTCAAGCATTGTAGCTCTCTAGAACATAGGAAATGTAGGCACAAGGTTTACAATGCATTTAAAAACAAGTATCTTACAGCACTCACCTACAGCTCCTACAAGCCAAAAGCCAGCAATCTTTTAGCACAAAATTCATAACAGACCTTCCTATCTTTTCCTTTCCTAAATAACATTCACTATAAATACTGAGAAATAATATACAGAGATCACAGTGAGAGAGTAATTTAAAAAAAAAAAACAACTTGCAAAGCAAGTCATTTGCTCAATGAACACCAACTTCCCTGTAGTTCTGTCTAATATAAGTACAATAATGTCTGCTTCATCTCTCTTCTCCTTATCACTGAAATTCTAGTTTTTAGAATGCAGCTGCTTGAAAAAAAAATAGTGTTCAATATCATGTATTAATACCACCAAGACTTACTTCTACTAACAATAAGGACATAAAACATTGCTACAGCATCTTCTAGTTTTTGTAAGTATTCCCAGTGACAGAAAGCATATGCTTATTTTTAATCTATTTCAATTTTTACATATAAAAATATCTGTCATCCTAATGGTTTGTGTGCCCAGATGAAAGTTATAGGTAGAAAAATAAACAAATAGAACCTAGTTTCTCTGTAGTCAACACTATATCATTAAGAAAGTGAGATAATACAATATCCTTCTATCCATGAAATTTAAGAAAAAATTGTTTGAGCTAAAACCCAAAGCAACAAACAACATTTCTTTTGACTTTGGTAGATTTTGACTCAAACTTTACTATCTTCGTGATCTTGAAATAATCTTTCAGTCTATCTAGTTCCACTGTTTCAATAGGCATACTGCATGGCAGAAAAGGTGCCTGCAAGATGTTTATGACTTTAGATAATGAAGTGACCCATGAACATTTATAAACCAGAGGAATGTACTTTGATGTGTCTGATGTTTTAGCCATTGCTGTGTCAATTCCGGACATCGGTGTTGCATCTAGGTTAAGGGTAGTGGCATAAAGAAATAAACAACTTTTCAGTGCCATATAAAAATAGCCTCTATCTAGCAATAGCAGGAAATGCTTTCTTTACTATATCATACCTGCTCTTTTCAGCAAGAGTGTGAGTTCAGATTTAGGAAACATACACGCAGAACAATTAGAAAAACTTCAGAGGAACATATGAATAAAGAACAATCTGTTAAAAAAAAAAAAAAAAAGAGCTGAGGTTGTTTAGCATAAAGGCAGGCCTGAGAGAATAATTCTGAAAATAATCTCTAGTTCCCTAAACACTGCTCCAGTAAGGAAGAAATTAATCTCTACTCCATATGCATAGTTGGTATGAGAAGAAAATACCTTAAGCTACACGGAACAATAATTCAGGTGAGACATTAGGAAAACTTTTTTATGGCCAGAAGTGAAACACTGGAACAGATTACCTTCAGGTTGTGGCATCTTCATTGTTTGTGGTCTTTAAGAAAAAGTTGAGCAGACCTTAGATGACAAGAGACAAAAAATGAATAGGTTACCTTAGGGTAAGGCAGTTGATTACGTGACCTTCTAAGCTCTCTTTCCAAAGAATTTTTCAAGGCAGAGCAAAACTTAAAGTTATGCTCCTGTGTGTATACAGTAAACCCAGTGCTCATTCTGTTACCTCGCTCCTAAATATTTTCATCTTACATATTTTCAAGGAAACTGGCTCTGCAGCAACCACTTTCATCTTAGACATCTTCTTCAGCGACGAAGCATGCAACAAAATTTAACTTTTCTAACATAGCATCAGAAAAAGTAGTTTTCTCTGTATTTCAAAGCCACTCTACCAAGTAGCAAGATGACACTATTTTTACACCAGACACACAATTTTTGTGCCTTTCTGAGGCACCGTCATGCCTGACAAATGCCATTCGAGAGGCAGACCCCAGGGACTTCCTCCCTGCAGAGTATAGCATCAGCCAAAGGCCTTGAGGAATACTTGAGGACTTTCTTACTTTCCCTGTGGAAGCGCTGGCAACTGAAGCAGAGTTAGAATTAGAAAAGCCTGCATTGCATACACTTTTTCTGTGCCAGCTGCAGCTTGCTAGCTCATGGAGAAAAGTGATGATCCCAGTTGCACCTCCCATGTATCAGCGCTGCTGGCTGTACTAGCCAAGCATTCCTCCTGTCCAGGCACTCTGGGAACTCAGTGATTAGGAACTCAGTTGCCCCCAGTTTACACACCTGCACATCCTTCTACCTAGCTGCAGTCTGGCCCCATGGCATTAAAAGAATCCACATGAGAAATAGGAAATTCAAATACTGCCTCTTTATGACAGAGTATGAATAAATAAGAGTGAAGATTTATAGTACATTAACCGTTGGAGAATTCAACCACTATAAATATAGTGTACTTTTGAAATTATAGTGACAATTTGGAAGTAATTGAAGGATACTATGTGTAAATGTTTCTCTATATACAGGCATGTCCATTCACCCAAAATTGTAGAGAATAAATAACATGCAGTACAATTTCTTTTATACCAAAATGACACTCTAGAGAAAATGAGGAGCAGAAGCAGAGTAATGTGACAGAAAAAGGCAGACAAAGGACACTGTAAAAATGCTCAGGGGGGAGAAAAGGAGAAACAGGAACAACAGGACAATGTGCTAGGGAAAAAACCTAGGCTGCAAAAAGGAGAAATAAAGGTTGGTTGATGTGATATGTTAAAACAATGAGATTAAATGAAAGGGATAGGTATAACAGGGAAGAAAAAATAAGAAGACATATGTCAAAAAAAGAATAAAGCTAACAGATTGATATACAGAAAAAAATAACATATGATGCAGATAAATATAAAGGCAGTTCAGTGCTAAAAGAGAAGAAGGGAAGTCTCAAGGTAGGTTGGACATTTCCTTCTTGAGACAAAGACATTTATGTGGAAATGGCATAGGAGCAAGTGTGAGAAAAATTAAATACAGGAGGAAACAATGGAGAAAAAAGTAAGACAAAAAGCTGTGAGTTCTGTTACGATAATGATGTTTCTTCTGTGCTCATGTGCTCAAGTTTAGTAGTATCCATAATGGCACAAACACACCCTGCATAAAGCTTTACACCATTGTAATAAAAAACAGGATCTTTGGAAATGAGAAAGATAGTGGTCTGATGGGTTGGGGGGGGGGATGGGAAGAAGCACAGCTCACAGCATGGACTTGTGGATATCTCAAAGAATATCATTCATAGTGCTAAAGGGCTTCTCTTTCTTCCTCCAATGATTTTCCATATGCCCACTGCATACTGGTAACTGAAGGTAATATGTACACAGAGGATTAGATACAGGAGGCCATAGAGCATCCAGGACACTGATATGGAATTGGAAGATATGACACAGGGTCTACAAGAAACTGGTACTTTTTTATAAGTAACACCTGGAGTCCAGGCATATCCTAATCTTGCAGGGCATCTAAAACAGCACTAGATACCTAGGCAGCCAAGTCCAACCGATGACCTAGTTCTTAAGGGGATGGTGCTTGACTTTGTTGGACATAATATCTGCTGTAAAGGTTTTACAACTGTGTGAATAGAGCTGTATAAGGTCATTTCACAGATGTGTTCTTAGCAACCACTAACAGGCAGAGAGAACGCTACTGCGCTACCTTATAATCTGTTTGTATGTGATGTGACTGGGAAGTTGTTGATAGGAAATTGCTGTGACTTTCATCTCCTCCAGTATTCCAGAAAACTGAAAACCTAAACCAAATGCAAAATTTCTTTGTAAACTGACAGCCAAGAAATAGTTCGTAACTAGGTCACCTTGTAAAATCACCACTCTTTCTCTAAGGCAGAAATTAATATGCTCATCAGATACTGGGGGGAAGTCCTTAAAGACATCATCTCTACACACAGGAGTTACATATAACTGTGTCTATCTCTCTCCCTCTTCACTGTACCATGTGACAGGAGTTTCAGATGACATGAACTTGAGCTGGAAGAGCAAGGACTACTTCTTGTTTAGAGAAATTGATTCATACTGTCTTCACTAACCAGGAAGGCAAACTGTTGGTGAAAGTAGTAGAAACCATAATGCTTTCTACTAAAAAAGTGATCTGCAAAACTAAGACTGACATCCCACATGGGCAGTAACAATTTGGTCAGCCTTGCAGGATGAGAAAACACCATCTGCTCATTAGCAGGGCATGAGGACAATTCCATTCACCTTAACCAAGCATAACAACAATTTTTACTCTCTCAGCCCTAGACAGCAGGAGAATTTATGGATGTCTCTTATGGTATTAAAGGCTTTACACTGAACGAGAGGGGGGGAAAAAAAAAAAGTTCTCTACTTTGCCAGGTATTCTTGCCATATAGACAGTTTTCTCAACCTTTCAGGATGCTGTGCACGGGGGGAAAGTGAGAACAATCACTGAGAACAGTCCATCATCCAGGCCTCAAAAAGAAGAGAGTTAAGGTCTTTGCAAGACTGTTCATTCTTCTCCCTAGCACACCAGGTCTGGGGATCAAGACGAGTCTAAAACTAAGGGATGAGAGCAGTAAAACTTCTAGGAACAAGAATTGTCCATAATAAAATTACATAGGAAATAGTAATTTTAAGTTGTTTGACAAGTAATAACCTTCCTCGGCAAGTCCAGGACAGACATACTGTGATCATCCCATTGAACACCTGACTCTTAAGACCTCTTTCTCCTGGCTGTCTCTCACATAAAAATAGCAACAAGACATAGGAGAACAGGATGCACTTCATCTTCCTCACTTGGACTTTCCAGAAGAATAAATTGACCTCTCTTACAACTTCAGTGGAGACTACTGATTTTCAATATTCTTTTCAGCTCTATTTTATTTGCCTTGTGGACATCTTTTTCATCAGATTAGCAGCTACAGCAGCTACATGAGATGATGCAGTCTGCTTTCAATTTTTAAAAATAACAGATTTTTATTTAATTCAAAAACATTTCTAACACATCCAACACACAGATTTTTGGGTTATTAATCATGGGACAAGTACAATACACTATTGAAAGAAGAGGAAAACGTCTTTATAGATTTTCAGTAATTTCGCATCTCCTTTTGAATAAAATTGGCAAATAACAAAGAGTTGTTAAATACTTCAGAATTAACAATTCCCAGCATTGAGGTGTATCAGCGATTATGATGTGCAGCTTTCATAATCAAGCCATAAACGTACACACCTTCTAGCTAGTAATCAGGGTAGATTTGTAGATTCTAAATGTGTGTATTTGCCTTGAGTAGTACCTTCTCCCCCCATTGTATTTCATGTAAATCATGGCATATTCAACAAGATAACTCAGTGAATAAACTGCATTTATCATGAATGCCAAGCCTGGCTATTTTGCTATGTGGTTTTAGGGCATAGTTCTATTTTCCTTGTCAGTCAGCAGCTCCAAACTCAATTGCATTTCCTAATTATCCCCAAATTGCTTATAAGTAAAATCTTATTAGTTGTATGTAAAATGTATTGCTGTGTTTGGGATGTCAGTCTGCAAGTGGAACCCTGCACCCTTTCTTGCTTACAACAACACGAATGGAAGGTGTGCATAGAAAGGTGAATCATTCCTTCAGTACATGTCCTCCAACTCCTAGCTGCAAGATTAGGAATTTCTTTGAAAAGCCTGCTTCCCTGAAGATGCTCTTGTACATCATATTGAATTGAAAATCTGTACTTTAAACTCTTGAAAAAAATGCATCAGACTGGAACTTGTGAACTGGTTCTATTTGCCATCTGTATAAATAAATATTTAAGCCAAGGGGAAAAAAGTTTAATTTCAATGCATGGTAAGCATGGTTCCACAAGCAGCTGAGATTCATGCGATCAGACATAGGGAGTAAAAACAAGAAGCCACTAAAGGCATTCTTGTGTTCATGTGTATGCTTCTCAAGGAACATTAGAGGCCAGAAAAAGTGTGAGTGGTTGGCCTGATTTCCTCTGTGAAAAGCATTAAAACAGTAACCACAGCAAGAAAAAGATCACTACTGTGAGATTCTTTACCTCTCTTGCCTCTGTTTTTGAAAAGTCTTCTCAATACCAGATTTAAGAAAACCTGCATAATACTACATTTTAAAGCAGTTCATTAGATGACTACAAACAGTTCCAGTGGAGAGACAGAGTAAGATACTTGCTCTCAGTGCACAGTTCAGTGGTTGGGGTTATATGAATCTGCTGTTGTAAGCTGAGGCTTTTCGAATACAATATGAAGTTTGTCTGCATTTTGAAATATAATATTTATATTTAGAAATTCCAATTTTGTTTTTAAATTCCTTCCCAATTCACGTTTTTTAGCAGGTCTATTCTTATCTATGTTTGCCTCTTGATCAAGGACATTGAAGCCCAAGAAAGCTTGAAAATGACCAAACTATCCAGAAACTCAGTCATCACAAATGGTGACATGGGTGTATCGCTGAGCTCTGATTTGAAAGAGACCTAAATGATACAAACAGTGTCCTTGAAAAGCAGCTGGAGTAAATATTGTTAAGAAAAATCCCATGAAACAAAACCAAAAATCCTTTCATTTGGTTTTTCTGCATTTTTTAATTAAAAGCCAATTGTTTCTGCAGTAATGCATTTATTACCAATATATTAAAAAATACAGCATCAGCATATAATAACACAATAATAATTGGTTGAAATCTGGATTAACCAAACTGCAAAACAGTAATGCAGTAATCCTTATGGAACAATAATAATTCTAATCGCAGGAAAAGAAGAAAGAGCAAGGAATGGTGAGGCCCCATCTCGAATAC
>VZTL01048293.1:0-23682 GCA_013400535.1 Scopus umbretta
ATAACACTGCATTACAGTTTTTAAGGCCTTTCTTAAATCATTTAAATTAAATGAGCTGTGTACCTCAAGAATAAATAACATGTTTTTTCTCACACACTTTACAGAACGAGGCTCAAAAGGACATCTTGACCTCACGGAGTTAATAGGAGTTCCTCTTCCTCCTTCCGTCTACTTTGTCACCGGCTATGGAGGGTTTCCAGCTTACAGCTTTGGTCCAGATGCTAACATCGGTCGATTGACAAATGCTATAATACCATTGCCTTTCTATAGAGATTTCGCTATTGTAGTTACAGTGAAACCAAACAGTGATCATGGAGGAGTGCTATTTGCAATAACAGATGCCTTCCAGAAAACTATTTACCTGGGAATGAGACTTTCACCGGTTGATGACAGCACCCAGAGAATAATTATGTACTATACAGAGCCTGGTTCCCATATCTCCCGAGAGGCTGCTTCATTTAAAGTGCCAGTGATGACTAACAAGTGGAATAGGTTTACAGTGACTGTTCAGGGAAATGATGTTGCTTTGTTCATGGACTGTGAAGAGTATCAGAGAGTTCAGTTTCAAAGGTCAGCTCGAGCCTTAGTATTTGAATCTGGCTCTGGGATATTTGTTGGTAATGCAGGAGCCACAGGATTGGAAAAGTTCACAGTAAGTACTGTCTGATAAACTCATATGCCTCAATGTTTTAGGCCTGTACTCTCTACCCAAGAAAGCCTGCTTACAATGGTTATATCCCAGATGAGGTTACAAATTATATAGCTTGTATTTTCCATACCTGTTTCGGGTTCAGGCAGTGCAGATGTATAAACTCTGGCTTAAAACGCAAATGTTGCTAGAACTTCAGAGGTCTATTAATGGTCCAGATATTAAGCTCAATGCTCAGTTTAAATACTAGGAGTTTCAAAGTAAATACACCACATAACTTTATATGGCCTTCTTATGATGGGCAGATTTCAGAGTATCCCTTTGTTTAACTTCTGAGAATAATACCTTGGTAGAAAGTAAATATTTTAAATTGTTATTAGCTAGGTATATTTACTTCCCATTCAACATCAGGAAGAGGATGTTCTCATCAAAGATAAAGATAGTTGGAAGATAAATCTGTATTTCTACAATTTGTATATCGCTTGAATACATGTGCATGAATGCAGGTGCTTTAGAAAAATAGAATGGACCAAAACCACTTCTACAATGTTCCAAAGCCTTCTTAGCTTGAGTGCAAGCATCCTTCCTGCTGCATCCCAACTGGAATTCTCAGCCATTGAGTTTCCAAATGGAAATGTGAAAACTGTCAATAAGCATGAGATTGACTCATTGTCAAACTGAAAGGAAAATGTCACACTTCTGTCTTATTTTTGTACTTCTCTTGTACTTCGAAACTTGTACAGTATTTTGTGAGATTAATATCTCTTTCCCTAAATTAGTAATACAGCAGCACAAAACTGAGTGGATCCTTTGCTTTAGAGAAAGAAGATTTTCTTTCCAAATTTCAGGTGTACTGACAAGTTGGGAGCTCCATCTGGTAAGCAACAAGAATAACGAACTTTTATGATTTATCTGACTAGTCTAAGCACCTAGTATTACAGGAATATATGGATTAGCAGCAAATAAGTGGTGGAAAGAGATATGTAGGAAAGCTGCCTGCTGGTGCTACCTTTCTTAGTTGGGATGACTGGACTATTGGGGATGCATGATTAGTAAGTAGGAAAGAGAAACATTCAAGAAAATGAGACCACTTTGGTACCCCACCTGGAAAACACATATGTGATGATCAGTTGCTAAGATTATCACCAATAAATCTGTAAATATGGTGACAGGATTGCATGGTGGATTACACACTAAGGCATTTCCACTGAAATAGACTGTTCTCTACTCTATATCAAGTACATAATCAGCCAATATTCTGATTGCTTCAGTGCTATTAATTGTGATGTGTACTCTAGGTCTTGTGCCTCATATGTCATCATACGTCACAATTGCTTTTGGGTAGAAAAATGAAATGGTTGATTCCTCCTCAAGCTCTGTTTGTATGAAAAGAACTGTTTACATCAATCGCCCCAAATAGAAACAATTCACAGCAGATTGTGCAAATAACTCTGAATGGATGTCAGTTGCCAGTTTGCTCTGGCTAATGGGAACTCACATGTCTAAGGCTTTGGTTGCCAGACTCAAAAGGACATAACTGTCATCAGATTTTATGGAAGCAGAAGGAAATTTTAGCCCTGGTGCTTGTAGAGAAAAGTAGAAACCAGACAATATCCAAATACAGCTGAATCGGTGATGATGCCAGATTCTGCAAAGCAGCTTTAATAGGGAAGGCAGCTGCAGGCACAGGCGCTGGGGGGGACTACAATACCTCATACCTACAGTCCCTACCAATGGAGACTTGGCCGTGACTTCCCTGGTTGTAGTAATTGGCTAGCAGCAACACTTGGGAAACATTAGGGTTCTCCATTTTGCTTCCTTCACCATCCAGGGCTACAGATTAGAGCAAGAGGAGAAAAATGTGTTCTCCAAATGTGATTCATTCCTACGGTGAAAACAAAGCATCATTTCCAAGAGACTGCTTAAAGTGTCTGGTTGTGCCTCCTTTAACATATAATTTTTCAGTGAATTGTTCAGCTAGTCTGACATCGTTCAGTATCTGAGTTGCCCATTATTAACTTTCGAGAGAAATAGGATGGTTCAGTTCACTGAGCTGTTATCTCAGATTGCCTGCAAACTCAGGAGGCACAAACTGCATGAGTTTCATGGTCTTTGAAGGTGCAGAAATTAGAGGATTGTTAAAGGTAGAATCTCAGATTTTATTCCTTTCTCAAAATATTCTAGAAGCCACCATAAATATTGCTTCAAAAGTACTTTCTTGCTTATACTTTCCCAATGCTTCTAGAACAGGGAGAGAGGACTGCTGCAGAGAGGAAAAAGTGAGTGGGAAGTCAGACATAGCAATGTATACAAATGGTAGCTACTCCTCCTCTGCAGTTTGCATTTTTTTGGTGGCATTAAGTAACAGCAAAGCATAATACTTTTCTCATCTCAACAGCTGTTGCAGTTTTCCTTACTGAGATTCAGGCTTTCTATACCCCTGAGTGAGCAGTTCTGCTATGTGTCTGTGCGTTTGTGGTAGTACTCAGTAGACAGAGCACAACCAAGATATTATAGCATGGTGTAAATGTTCTAGCTCCTTGAAGAGAAGTCACTGGTCTGAGAAGTATTCTGTGCCTGTCTAGAAAGAAAGACTAAATCTGTCAGCTTCTTCAGGCTCTTCTCTACAGAAAGTACAAAAGCAGAGAAACAAAATACACAGCAAAACAGGAAGAGGCAAGTCATGTGTGTTAGGAAAGATGGCTCTTGATTTGAATAACCAGCTTTTTGTCCTACTCATGCATCATGCCGAACTCTGTGAGACCTCATAACAAGGAAGCATCACCAATGTTTGTCTTAAAACACTTGGAGTCTTTGTAATCTAAGTAACAAGACTTAAATGTTTAAAATGAAATTGCTGCTGCTCCTTTAGTATGTCAGACTGAGAAATATAATTTGTAACTCTGAAAAAATAAATATTTGTTGTCAGAAGATCCATTTCCTTTCTGCTTTGAAAGGTTTTAAGCTGGTTTCTCCCTGACCCCCTTCATCGCTTACTGGTATTTCCTTCCCATCCTTTGTCTCAGTTTTTAGGGGTTTCCATATGCCATTTTTTTGAGCTGCAGTGCACTTCTTAACTAGAAAAAGCAGACAGTGCTTCACAGACTCTAGGACGTAATCTAGGACTACATCCTTCAGTTGGGGCACTAACAATATAACGTAGCAATTGTATTGTCATTGGGACATGATAGTCATTGCATTCTGGCAGCTTCAATTTTTTCTACATTTTGCAAAAGGAAAATATAAGAACATATTTACATTTTAAAACTGGGTTTATTATCATAAAATGTTATGCTTCAGATAATTTTCCAAGCAAATCAGAACAAAGTCTGGGATTTTTTGTTGATTTGTTTAATTCCCACCCTTCCACACACACCCTTCACACATGCTACTTAAAATATTACTTCCTTAAACTGTTTTTGTTTTTTCTTATAGGGCTCAATTCAACATCTGACAATCAAATCTGACCCAAGGGCTACTGAAGATCATTGTGAAGATGATGATCCTTATGTGAGTATTGTTTTAAATACTTCTTTATCTATCCTCAGAGCCCTAGTGATTTCAAAGTCCTTTACCATTAGACATTTTTTATAACACTATATGTGGTATTTCTTCTTGGGAACAGAGTATCATACTTAAAACTGTCTGTGTGTGGGAATCTCTTTTTTTGACTACACAGCCTCTAAAACTGTGATTTTTCAAAAAGCATAATTTTCTTTTGTCTATAATACCCTTGAGAACATGAACTATGACTTTTATTTTTCTTAAGGGTCATTTTAATGAAATGCTGTAAGTACTGAAATAAGTTAACATCATAATGACACTGAGACTTCACCATCTGAGGAAAAAAAAAGTTTTTTCTGCACTGAAGTAGCCAATTCCTTGGAGATCATACTTTTTTCCCTGACTTATGAACTTGCTATCATGCACAGGCTTCAGGGGACATCAGTGGCAATGGCAGCATTCAAGAAAATGAAGGTATTTCTGAGACACAAGAAGTCCTTGCACCTTCTCATCTTCCTATAAGGGTAAATTTATTTGATTTATTTGCTTTACAGTTCTGGTTTAATATTACTTTTTTAGATAGCAAGGTCTGAATTTTGTCACTAGTTTTTCATATGTGGCAACTTTCAAAGGCACCTGAGAGAAGAACATGCACCCATCCATAAGAATGACTGCACTGTGCCAGATCAAAAATCTGGTATATTTGACAACAATCAGCAACCAGTACTTTAGGAAGAATATAATAACAGATCAGAAACACAGATATGACATTTACTGGGAACACTCTTTTACTCTGCAACAATTTCCACCTCACAAAATGCTTGAGCCAGGAGTGTATCTGTTTGTGTTTAGTGGATGTCAGCTGAGTTTTTCACCCTTGAATTTCTGGCTTTGCTTTTTTTTAACCCATGGGAATTTTACCATCCTCAGCTTCCTGCTGCAAAGTTCCTTAGCTTATTTAATGACATGTTTTATGAAGGACTTTGACCTTTTGCTTGCCCTTCTGAACATATGAACTACAGCTCTTATTTGGTGGTTACTCTACTGAAAGACAGAGTAAACAGTTGTTCCTTACTCACCATACTATTTGTGACTTTAGGGATTCCTATCACATTGTGTTCCCCCCTGCTTTTTTTGCCAGGCTAAAATTTTCCAGTCCATTCTTCACAATGAAGCTTTCCATGCAGCTCTTATCA
This sequence comes from Scopus umbretta, assembly GCA_013400535.1. Taxonomy (NCBI): domain Eukaryota; kingdom Metazoa; phylum Chordata; class Aves; order Pelecaniformes; family Scopidae; genus Scopus; species Scopus umbretta. The sequence continues at coordinate 5,350 of VZTL01048293.1, forward strand.
AACATTCTTCTTTTATCCAGGTTCTCACTGATACCTTTAGAGAAAACCAGTAGGTTTTATGACTTTACAGAAACAATGCTCACATCTCTGTGATACAGCACATACTTCAGCTCTTTCATTGTTGAAACCTTCAGAACTCATGAGTTAATACTATTTGGTTGTGATGATTTGTTGCCATTCACTTAGTCAGTGTGTTTCCTACCCTTTTCTTAGAAAGACTTCAGTTTTAGACATCTTCTCTACTAAGCTTCCAAAGAATATTCTTTTGCAGGAATTTTAACTCTTCCATGGTCAACATGAATGCAAAAAATTTTTTTTCCCTGCCATGGCTTAAAATTCTCTGAGCACTCTTTTTTACAACTCAATTGTGCATTGACCCAGCTTCCTGCTCCTGATGTGTTTGAAAGAGATTTATTATTAATTTTTATGCCTTCTACATATAAGTCATTAAACTCTTTTTTGGCCCGCCTTGTGCTCTTCACAGAATCACAGATTAGCTGAGTTTGAAAGGGACCTCTGCAGATTGTCCTGTCCAACTCCCTTCTCAAAGCAGAGTCAAGTAGAGCAGGTTGCTCAGTGAGCAGGTTGCTCAGTACCAGCGGGTTTTGGATTTTCTCAAGGATGGAGACTCCACTGCCTCTCTGTCCCAGTGTAGCTTTTTTCTGATGTAGAACCAGAATTTCTTGTGTTTTAATTTGTGTCCATTGTCTCTTTTCCCTTCACTGGCTGCCACTGAGAATGGTCTGTCTCTGTCTTCTTTACTCCTTCCTATTAGGATTTTGTACACATTGATAAGATTTCTCTGAGCGTTCTCTTGAGGCAGTCCTCGCTTTCTTGTCTTCTTCTCATAGGTCAAAAGCCCTAGTTCCTTAATGATTTGCATGGTTCTTTGATGGACTTGGTCAAATATGTCCATGTACTGGTGAGCACAGACCTGGACACAGTACTCAAGATGGGGGTCTCACCATTGCTTAATACACAAGGATCACTCCCTCAACATGCCAGTGATACTTTTCCTAACGCAGGAAGGGTGGCCAGGATGCTGCTGGCCACCTTTGCCAGAAGGGCACATTGCTGGCTCTTCTTCCACTTGTCTGCCAACATCCTTTCCTGCAAAACTGCTTTCCAGCCAGTTGGCCCCCAGCCAGTACTGCTGCATGGGGTAATTCCTCCCTAGATGCAGAACTTGCATTTTACTTTGTTGAACTTCAGGAGGTTCTTGTCTGCTTATTTCTGCAGCCAGCTGGGGTTCTTCTGAATGGCAGCAAAATCACCGAGTGCCTTGATGACTCCTCTCCATTTTGCATCACACCACAAAATTTAACCCATGAAATCTTACTGTACTTTCACTTTTTCTCATTTGGATACAACTGCAGCTAATTCAGGAAAGATGTCTAACTTCTCTAGTCCATCCAGAAAAAAATAAATTATTTTAGTTATTGCTTTAAGTTTCTGTTTAATAATCTTTGTAATTACTACAGTGTTCAAAATCACACACAGTAGTAGTAGAATTTTTGGCTTTTATTCCTCTTTCTGCAAGATGTTGTTGTTACCCCAGGCAGCAACTAAGCACCCCGCACAGCTGCTTGCTCACTCCCCCACCCCTGGCAGGATGAGGGAGACAATTGGAACGGTAAAAGTGAGAAAACTCATGGGTTGAGATAAAAGCAGTTTAATAGGTAAAGCAAAAGTCACACATTCAAGCAAAGAAAAATAAGGAATTAATTCAGTACTTCCCATTGGCAGGAAGGTGTTCAGCCATCTCCAGGAAAGCAGGGGTCCATAACGCATAATGGTTACTTAGGAATATAAACGCCATCACTCCAAATGTCCCCATCTTCTTTCTTCCTCCAGCTTTATATGCTGAGCGTGACATCATATGGTATGGAATATCCCTTTGGTCAGCTGGGGTCAGCTGTCCCAGCTGTGTCCCCTCCTAACTCCTTGTGCACCCCCAGCCTGCTCGCTGGTGGGGTGGGGTGAGAAGCAGAAAAGGCCTTGACTCTGTGTAAGCACTGCTCAGCAGTAACTAAAACATCCCTGTATTATCAACACTGTTTTCAGCACAAATCCAAACCATAGCCCCATACTAGCCACTATGAAGAAAATTAACTGTATCCCAGCCAAAACCAATACACAAGAATGTTGTTTCTCAGCATAATCTCAGCATATTATTCACTGTTGCAGAGTATAAAAGATAGAAAATTTCTATTTTAATAAGCAAGTGTTATTGTTACGTTGCTAAAAAATTAGTAACACATCTACAATTTACATGAACAGGGACCAAAAAGTGCAATAGCTATCATTCATCACTATATACCACTTCCAGGGAGTAAAAATGTGACATTTTCCTTTTATTTTCCAAACATATGACATCAGTCTTGGGTGCCAAAATGTCATTTGAAGATTTGACAATGTCAAGGTAATACAGCAATGTAATGCCTTCTTCAGAAGGCCTAAAAGTTGCCTACAATTAACTTGAATTCTGTAATTAAGCTAGAATCACTGCCCAGAAAGAAATATTACACAGAATATAATTTACTATTTGGTAATGGTGAAGTTGTGGTTGTCATAAATGAAGAGGCAAAGTATACCTTCTCCTGATGCACCTCTCAAAGACACACTTGCTCATCAATGATTATATTATTGCAAACATTCTTCTATTCAGCTGTAATACTTTCACTTACTTTATTTTAATTTCTCTACAAATTATTGTCTGTTTTGATGTTATTTTAATTTTCTTGTTAAAACCTTTTTAAGATTGTCTGGGAAACTGAACCATGCTTTAAGTACACAAATCTTCTCTGAAGCGCTGCACCACAATGTTAATAAAGCAAGTATGTATATATGGCAGATTGTCCACCTTCAAAAACAGGAAAGAAAGAAGCCTCTTCATAGCTCTTTTTTGTTCTACAGACACTTTTTTGGTGGCAGATTGTCAATTTCTTGGACTGCGTAGAAACAATCTTCATTGTGTCTGTGTGCAGTCCCAGTTACTACTACAGCAACTCTTTGTATAAGCCAATCACAGAATGGATGATGATACACAGGTTTCTGAGACAAATAATCATAAGCCTGGAAGGCCAGTAAATGACTATTTTCTTCAAAATGCAAGAACTTCATGTGAAAGTATTTCCTTGGATCACACACAAATTTTTTTCTAAAATGTCTGGGGACTTCAAAAGGCCATACCAATGTGTCAATAAGTATGTAGTCTCCTTTAGCAAAATGTTTAATGCTATTGCCAGATTAGAAATGCCTAAATGCAAATGACTTGCAGGATTTGTATGCCTTCCAGAGTGACAGCCCATGGAGTTTTAATGGGTTTATTCTTTAGAAACATTAAACAAGAGACAGAGAAACTAATGAGTACAATCAGTACAGTCACTGACAGATGTTTCTGAGAAAGTTTTTACTTATTTTCTACTCTGAAAAATAGCTGAACAAACTCTCCAAATCAGCACTTCAAAGTAAATTGCTATGCTGAGCTGGAATGAAACAAGTCAAAGGTCATACTTGAAAATGCAATCTCTGAATAAAGACACTTAGCAATGTTGATGATGCATATTCTAATCTGTCTTCTTCTGCTAAGTAGTTCAGTACTGTGCAGTAGGAATGGATAGCATTCTTTGGACTATTTCAGAATATTTCCATTTTATGGGCCTCGTGAATCAGCAAAAAAGGCCTCAGTGAATTAGCAAAAAAGACATGTTTAACATTTGTAGAAGAAGTGTCTCTTCATAAAGAACTTTTCTGTGTATTCCCTGCTAATTGATTATTCAAGTAAAAACTGTCCTTGGTGTGTCTTATCTATAGAGATCTTCAGAAAAATACAACCTGAACTACTCTGTATTTCAGAAAGGCACTGCCAGAAAGGAAAAGTAGGGAACAACAGTTTTCATTGCTGGTTCATGAGCGTTCAAGCCGTTTCATGTGTGTTGCAGTACTGTGTTTGTGTGGGTTTTTCCCAGGAACAATACTATCCATTTAATTTCATTAACCTTACATCTTTATGAACTAACAATCATAAAAATACAGTCAAGGATTATAGAATATTTCAGATTGGAAGGAAGATCATCTAGTCCAACATCTTTCTCAAAACAGGGTCATCGATCAGGTCAGATCATACTTTTCTGAGCTTTTTCCAGTCTGGTCTTGGAAACATCTGAGGATGTAGACTGAAACAACCTCACTGTACAGCCTGTTCCAATGCAGGTCTATCTTCACGGGTGAAAATGTTTCTCCCTATATGCAATCAGAACCTCTCTTGTTTCAATTTAATGCCCATTGTCACTTGTCCTACTGCTAAGCACCACTGTGAAGAGCTTAGGTCCATATCATTGATGAACCCATCCTGTGTAGGTATAGGCTGCCACTAGGTCTCCCAATAGCCTTCTCTTCTCCAGGCTGAAGAAGACCAGTTCCTTTAGCCTTTCCTCACAGGACAAGTGCTCCAGCCCTTGTCTGTCTTGTAAGCCATCCACTGAGCTCACTCTAGTTTATTGATATCTGTCTTGTAATAGGGGGCAAAACCAGGCGCAGAATTCTAGATGTTGTCTAACAAGTGCTGAATAAATGGGGATAATCACTTCCCTAGACCTACCAGCACGTAGTCAGATTCCTGTTAACGCAGCTTTCCTTGCTGCCAGGGCATGCTGCTGGTTCATGTTCAGCTTGCTGTCCACGAAGATCCCCAGGTCCTTTTCTGCAGAGCTGCTTCCCAGTTTGTCTGTCCCCAGTCTGTGACATTGCAAGGGGTTCTTCCTTCCCAGGTGCAGGACTTTGTGTTTGTCCTTGCTGAGTTTCATAAGGTTCATATTGTCATATTCTTCCACCCTGTCTATGTCCCTGTGGATGGCAGTCCTACACTTGAGCATATTAATTGATGTACTTCCAACTCCCACTTTGGCATTGTCTACAAACTTCATGCGCAAGCACTCTGCTGCTTCCTCAGGTCATTTGTAAAGCTGTTAAACAAAACAGATCCCAGGATGGACCCATGAGTATGTCCCATTAAACACTATGCTCTGTGTTCAATCATCCAACTATTTTTTTACCCATCTTGTTGCTCTCCCGTCCAGACTGTGATGTTCTAGTTTGTATACAAGAATATCATGGGGAGACAGTGTTGAAACCTTGCTAAAATCAAGGTGGATGACATCCTGCTTACTCCTCATCCACAAATCCTGTCAGTTTATCACATAAGGCAATCAGGTTGGTCAGGCACGATTTACCTTGGTAAATTCATGCTGATGGTTCCTAGTTACCTTCTTCTCCTTCATGTGCCTAGAAACATGTTCCAAGACAACTTGCCTCATAATTTTCCCAGAGATCAAATTGAGGCTGGCCAGTCTGTAGTGATGTGGGTTGTTCTTTTGGCTTCAGAGCAAATCTAATAATCTGAGAATAAATGTTTCAAATTAGTTTTGCCATCTTTAAACTAATTTTTTTATTATCCACTCACTGATCACAAGAAATGTAAGAAGTTCTAAATTCTTTTTATGGAGACTCTAAAATATGTTCTGGATTGCATATTAGTATTTGGTATTCTGTATTTGCCCTTGTTTCTTCATTCAGAGTTAAATATAAAATCCACTAACAGATTTTACCTTTCAGTAACCTAGTCCCTCATTGTTTAATCTGTTTCTTTTCTAAATTCTAAATTCTAAATTCTTTACAGAAGTGACACACACACTTTATAAAATTATTGACACAACCGAGCATGGAACCAGACTTGTCTCAGTAGCGACAGACAACAAAAGTTGCAAGTTGTAGCTGGAAAGGTTCAAGCTGGATTTCAGGAAAACTCTATTCAATAGGATAATAGTGCAGCACAGGAACAGGTCACTGTCCTGGTTTCAGTTGTTTACACTTTTCAGCTTCCCATGCTCTGCCAGGTGCACAAGAATCTGNCCCAAAGAGGATATAAAATCTTTGTCCTTAGACGTTTTCAACATTTGGTTAGACAAAGTCATGGCTGAACTGATCTACTTACATGAATGTTCTACTTACATGACCTCAAGAGATTCCTCCCAGCTAAAATTTCTTCCATGTGCCCATGTAACCTGTATGATTCTTGACTTAGTGACATGGGTTGAGGGCCATTTTTTCTCTATGTCTTTTCAAGTCCCCTATGACTGGACATAGAGTGGACAGAATACCAAAGAAAATATCATTAAAATATCATTAGTGCAAGAGAATGAAGTCCATCATGGAAAAAGTTACAGTGAAGTTGCTGTTTTTCAAGGGAGTGATTCCTAAGTCACATATACACAAGCTTTTTCTTGCTGTTGTACCTGCAGTGGCAGAGGTTGCATTCAAGAAATTCCATTCGTACATTCTGAACATCAAAAGGCAGAGATCACAGACCAGAGAGCCTGGAAAGACCTCCTGGGGTCTTACAGAGGCCCAGAATGAAAGCTTGTCCCCAACAGTGTGAAACCTTCAGCGACACCCTTTCTATTTCCTAATAGACCTGGCAATGTGGTGACTAACATGTTCCTTGAAAATCACGTGTACAGACTAAGCACTTAGTTCTTAGGCCACACAGTTGTCTCCCAGAAAATATGGAAGCTGTTGTGTTCCCAGTTAAGGAATGCTAAAACAAGTGTTGTTAGAACATGTACATGAGGAAAAAGTGGCATGTAATGAAGAAACAGAGGATGTAGATTGAACTATGGAATATCTCTTTCTACTATCACCTCAAAAGAAGTGATTAAGATCCCAGCACTTGCTGCACCCACATCAGACCTCTCTCCTATTACTGAGGGCTTTCTTTAAATTCTGGACCTTTCCTGAGGAAGGAAAATTGTCAGTGTCTGAATTGGGGTGTATGTACGGGAGCTAAGAACTGTTGAAGAAGAAGCCTAAACTACAAGGAGATGGTCTAGGTGACACAGAAAGTCTTTTCCTTATCACCAGAGGACAGAAAATTGGGAGAAATCAATATCAATATCAACATCAATAGTTTCCCAAGAAGCATTCTCTTCTGGGGGAAAGTTTTGAAATGAGCAGGACAGCAGAAGAATATGCTGAATCTGGTTTTTATGCACAGAGGCAGGAATAACCTTTTATAACTCTGGTTTTAGGTAGTTCTTCTGAGTTCAGTCACCTGCAGGAGCTAGATTGTAACTGGCTGTCCTCTCTGTAGTGTCCTATTCATTAGGAGCTGCAGAAGGGAAAGAAAAGGGATTTATTGCTTCTTAGAGCTTCACTGACTTCTGAGCAGGTGTACCTATACAAATACTGCTCTGGCCATCAATAAATTTCAGGTTTTATGACAGCAATGGCAGTTAATGTTTCTAAGGGCAGCATAAGAATAAGGACAGATAGTGGCGAGATATTAAGTGGGAAAGATCTGGATTTCTGTTTTCTTTCATACATGGGGTAGTTCTGATTACTATGCTTTCAGGAAGGCAATATACTGATTCTTGCTTTAAAATATGTGATAAGCCTTTTCTCTAAACATTTCTTTGGGATTTTATGTTTGGTTTTTTTTAGCCTGAAGATACGTTGGCTGAGCCAGTGGAAGCCCCCCCAACTATATTGTCTTATTTGGAAGAAAATTATTTCTCCGGAAATCACAGATCAGAAGAAATCTCTGAAGCAGCTAAACTCAAAGAACAAGGCACTGCCTCTTTTTTGGGGATTGTGGGGTCATTTATATTCTCTAGGTCTGTCATTTCCCTGTGCATGAAAAGCCACTGTCATATTTTGGGTGCTGCCAGGAATGGAAAATCCTATGGTTTTGGACATCCTGTGCTAGAAAAGAATTGGCACATCAGACATTTGTCTTTGAAACTGCAGTCTGTTAGACTGCAATTTGTTAATAGCAACTACAGCTGCTGTTCAACACATCTCTCACTTTTCACTCCATATAGGTGCTTATCTCAGTCATTGTTGATAAACATGCAGAAAATAGATTTACCCTTCTATAGTGTGGAAGTTTCAGTCACAGAACTATGGTTTATATTTTAAAATTAAAAGAAAAACTTGAATAAAATGAAAAAGCTGACCTAAGGAGCTGCTGCTGTGATACTCTGCAATGCTCCAGTAAAGTGCAAGTGTTAGGCAAAGGTAATGAAAGGAGAAAAATCCCCTTCATTCTGCTCAGGTCAGTGAAGAGCATGGCACTTCTCGGGACATACCTCTGCAAATAGTGCTACTGGCTCTAAAGCCATGTGGCACCTTTGAAAGGAATTTAAGACGAGTATTTAATTTGATGACCTTTTGTTACAGTGAAGCACAGCCTTTTATGTAAAACTGAGTATCACCACTGAATAAACAACTATATCCTACTTATGTTCCCTGCAAAGGATGTGAATCTGCCTAGTGCACCAGTGGGGTGTTTTCAATGCAAGTGTAGGCAGCAAAGTAATAAGAGCAGGGCATAATGCACTGAGGAATCCAGTCCTCCACTAGTAAGACAACTTCAGTGCACCCCTAGAAAACAAAAAGTAAAGCTAGTTATCTTAATAAGGCCAAAACCAATATACCTATTTATATTTCATACATACTCAGTTAGTACAGATGTTGTACATACCTCTTATTTTTTGTTATCTAGATGAAAAATAGGCAACTGTTAGACTAGAGCTTGAGGCAAAGAAGATGATGTAATACAGTCTTTGTCCTTAAAATAAACTTTTTTTAAATAATTTTATTTCACTCTTCTCTTTTTTTCTTTCCTTTTAAAATTTTCGGAGTTATAAAATGACTAACATTAATCTTTGGAATGTATTTCGGTCATAATCTAAATAATTTCTTTTTAGATACAACTTGCAGCATCTGTGCTCTAATAAATACCTCTAGGTGGGTTTTATTTTGCTCTGCCTCTCATTAATAAGTGATTCTTTTATTTAGATTCAGCTGTCATGGAAACTGGACAAGGCAACAGTGAGTCCACCACTGTCACACAGAAAATCTTAAGAGAAGAAGATGGCTCTGGGGCTAGTGTTTTGCCAGGAGTAAGCAGAGAGGAGGTCTGTACAATGAGTTTATTGTATGCCTTATCTTTTTTCCCAAGAGCAGGAAAACATATGAATTTAGGTGCTTTTCTGAGTTGGTACCTTTATCTACTCCATTTTAGAAGCATGCCAAAACAGAAATTACTTTTTAAATTCTTGGATGTCCTTTCATGACATCAGACTGAAAAGCACTGACACTATGCAAAAGTTTGTATCTATAACCATTGAGATGGGCTTGCGATTTTTGACTAACAAAATGAATTTGTTCTCTCAGTTTTGCATTTTTTTTCATTTTTCATTTAAGAAAGTGAGAAACAAAGAAAATAACCAATTTAAATTCTCACCATAAAAATCCACAACTTGTATTCACTAAAAGCAGACATCTTCGTCTTACTAACAGTAACTGCCTTGCAGGTGAAAGTCCTGCTTCCTTCTCAGAAGCATGGAATGTAAACGTTTAAAATTACACCCTTTGAGTGCTCACCAAGTGCTTCGGTGTGAAGTACCAAGTGCAAAGAAGCACTTCATTATCACAGTGCTTCATTACCAGGTGATCCAAAGAGAAGACTAACACTAAACCACACTAAACTCTGGAGGAATCCATGTGTAAAATGTTTATCACTGGCTTTCCTTAGTTGCCCACAGACTAAGCTGAAAATTTATGGTTTATATGAATTATCCCTTTATAAACCAAATCTTACTTGAATTACCATCCAAGAGGTTGGTCCTATATTCCATGTCTTGACAAGGAAATGACTGCATGGATTGCACTGGAAAAGTGTCTGCAACTCTTAGTTATTTAAGAAAGCAGTGTTATGCTGCCTCCTGACAGCTGCATACGTTAACACCCAGAGATGAAAAATCCATTTTAAAAGTAACCAGCAGCTTTCCTGGCATTGACAATAAAAAGATTCTTTGACAAATAAAATTTTAAGACTGAACAACCTTTACACCTCTAGATGGCCTTATAAAGGATCAAAGGTGGGTCAAGTCAGTAAAGTTGTTTGGTGTCCATATATTACTCGTGTCTGCGTTGGAGCAGTTACATGAATAAATGCTGTTTACAGCCTGCCTAGCTTCTCTCTAGACTGCCAGCACTCTTTTTTTAGAAGCACTCTAGAAGAGGCAATATCTGGACAACTTTCACCTGTCAGAGATGCCTTCCAAAAATCCTGGTCAATCTGTCTTTTTGTAAGCATCCGAGCAGGAATACCTTTCAGGATCCCTCCTGATGGAAAAAGAGATTCTGGAAAATGTGTGTGCCACTGTCAAGCAAGTTGTACACTACTGGACAGGGGAAACTCTGACAAGATGGGCTGTAATTTAATTGGGAATTCATTTCTGCCAGGAGCAGGAATAACTATAAATTACATGCAAAGCATTGAGTCTAGTCAGATTTTCAAAATCATTTTTTGTCAAATCCCTTATAAAATTAGATACTCCTTTTTGGTAGACTTCTGTGGGTCTGGCTCCCAGACAAGAAAGTGAAGAGAAAATGCAAGTCTGTAGCCTGTCTCTACTTTGAGGTTCACACAGCGCTAAGAAAAATGGCAGCCCTTTTAACTCCTAATTAGAGAGTACTGCAGCCTACACTACTGCAGGCACTAGAAACCCCAAATGGGGTGGCTATGCCATATGTAGCAAAGTCATCCTCCCTGGTGAGATAAGGGGCTTTGAAAGATACTGTGCCTATTGCATTTGTAAGGTAATGTGTACCCTGAATTTCATGTGATTTTGCAAATTAAAATTATGTATGTCCCTTATTTGGAATCCTGTGAGTTGGAGGGCTCCAGCTACTCAAATACTTGCCCTACTTGTTGACATATTTCAAAATAATCAGCTCGCAGTACATTTTTCATTAATTAACATTCCTGATCCAACAGTCACCACAGATTTTTCTAAGCAGAAAATAAATAATGAACTTTCCTTCCTCTTGTCTTTTTGACTCCTACACCAAAAGTTCATTCTTTGTATTGCTTGAAACTGCAGCCAGTTATGACTGCTTCTTTTTGCCAGAAAAGATACAGCATCAAGAATGACAGAACTTTTGTTCTAAAGTTCTATATTGTCTGTTTTATTCAAGTGTTTAAGATTGCTTTTTACAGGGTCTTCTAGCAGTTCTGTGTTTATTGTGGTAAATTATAACAAATGGTGAAACATTAGATTAAGGATCATCCATTGGAGCTGACATACAAAAGGCTGTAATATTTGTTGGAAGACTTCCAAATATGATTCCTTCAACATTTTCATGCCTGCATTCACTTTTTTAAAAGCGGCAATTTTAACAGCAGGATGAACCATTGTTCTTACAATCTTTTTTTTTTCACTATTGGGCTATTTTTCTTAAATAAAAATCCAGTCTTGATTTAAGTTGTTTGACACAAAAAGTGTAAATCTATTTTGACAAGTAGTTTTGCTACTTACTCATCTTTACACATTTTTTCTTGAACTTATTCCAATTTCCACATCTTTTTCACTACATAGATATCCAAGGTGCTTATACGATATGCTAATGAACAATCTTTTAGATATAATAATAATAAAAAATTGTTACTGCGCTGAAAACTGGTCTTTCTGAGTACATAGTAGAAGTGCCCCTATCTCCTGTAAGTTTACCATTGTACAAGATCTCCATTGTACCACTTACGCAATTTGTAATCCAATTAATATGGGTGATACTGATTAGGCACAGCATTATTTGTTTCAATGTTGTATAGAACTCGGGCACATGCCCCTCAGGAAAATTTGCTGAGTCAGATCAACATTGTTATTATTATCAAGCACACATAAAGAAAATGATGACCTGTTTGCCAGACAAAAACATGCTGATTTAACATTCATTATATTCACACTTTAATTTTAGAATAGAATAGAATAGAATAATTTCAGGTGGAAGGGACCTACAATGATCATCTAGTCCAACTGCCTGACCAATTCAAGGCTGATCAAGTTAAACTGTGTTATTAAGGGCATTGTCCAAACGCCTTTTAAACACTGAGGGGTTTGGGGTATCGACCACCTCTCTAGGAAGCCTGTTCCACTGTTTGACCATGCTCTTGGTAAGGAAATCCTTCCTAATGTCCAGTCTAAACTTTCCCTAGTGCAGCTTTAAGCCATTCCCACACGTCCTATTATTGGATGCCAGGGAGAAGGTATGCCACCTCCCTGTCCACTTCCTCTCTTCAGGAAGCCATAGAGAGCTGTCACCCCCTCAGCCTCCTTTTCTCCAAACTAGACAAGCCCAAAGTCCTTAGCTGCTCCTCACAGGACATTCCTTCCAGCATTTTCACCACCTTTGTTGCCCTCCTCTGGATGCATTAAAGAACCTTCACATCCTTCTTACATTGTGGAGCCCAGAACTGCACACAGTACTCAAGGTGAGGCCACACCAGAGCTAAATACAGTGGGACAATCACTTCTTTTGACTGGATGGTTACACTGTTTAATGCACTCCAGGATGCAGTTTGCCNTCCTCTGCCTTGCCTTCATCCACTAGACAAGTGACCTTATCATAGAAGGATATCAAATTTAGTTAAACAGGACTTTCCCTTTGTGAACCTATGTTGACTGTGCCTGATGATTGCATTATTCTTTAAATGTCTTTCAACAGTACTCAGTATAATCTTCTCCATAATTTTTCCAGGAACTGAGGTTAGACTAACACATCTATAGTTCCCTGGGTCTTCCCTCACGCCCTTTTTGTAGATTGGAATAACACTGGATAGCTTTCATTCAGCAGGCATCTCCCCAGACTCCAAATATCTTGGGAGTATCCTCGGTAGATGATTGGGAGGGGTCCTGCCATAACATCCACTAACTCCTTCAGTACTCCAACAACCTATATCAACAACCCTATTATCTCACTTAGGTTATGATCTTACCCACAGCTTAGTTAACTAGGTTCTCTTCTAACACTTTTCCAGATGTGAAAAAAATCTCTAATGAGATCAGATGAAAAAGGTCTGTGGTCTTTGGGAACTTTCCTAGTGACAAAACCCAGAAAGATCTTTAAAAAAATCAGCTAGGAGCTCCTTTCCTGAAAGCTGTCATCTTGCTGATGTTAAAATGCTTGGATAGTTACTATATTACATCCCTCCTAGTTTCATTAGCTACTAATGGAACACAAAATATTTAATTGCTGCTGTACAATATAAGTCCTAGTGCTTGTTTCAAAATATGATACAAAAATTACTTAAATGTTCCATCCTGTATACTGGATTTTAATTTACATATGTATTAGTGTCTGAGCTTCACCACTGAAAGGGTTTATTTTGTTCCTGATGTATTTAAATTATAATTGTTATTATTCTTATTTTCTCTTGACCAAATACTGATGCTTAGCAACTTTTTGTTCTTGCTTATGGTCCATTTTTACTCTTTGCTATCAGTTTCCTTGTTTCATCTTCTGTCACTTTCTTTTTTAACAAAGCTAGATATGTAACTCTCTTTTGTTAGATTTGTAGATCTCAGGGGAGTTGGCTAAAACATTCCTAAACATCTTTTTTTAAACTTCCACTATTTTCTCCCAGACAGACTGAGTTTGTGAAACTGGTCTTTTTCAAACCTACATTATTGATTTAAACTGTGCAGATTTGTGCAGATATGAAATTAGACCGTAGTCATTTGCATCTAGGTAACCAGCTCTCAGTTTTTGCAGCTCAGTGAGCAATTTATTTGTACTTCCATGAATGATCTCTGATATGGAGTGCCTAGCTGAATGGAGTATATTTTTTGTATGGTACCTAACAGATTTCTGACTGCATTGAACAAAGCAGGGGTTCTAGGAGAGAGGGAGGAGAGGAGAAAAAAGAGAGATAAAAATGTGGCAAGTAATGCAATGCATTTTTCATCTTTCACATTTTAATTACTCAGGGCCAGAAAGGTCAGGAAGGAGAAGAGGGATCTCCAGGAAGGCCAGGAGTAGAAGATGTGCAGAAAAAAGCTCAAGGACCTCCTGGACCTCAAGGGAAACTTGGACAACATGGTCAGCCTGTGAGTATTTTCTGTCTGTTGGAAGAATGCATGTATTTTAGAAAGGATAATAGTTATTCATCACAAATGCATAAAGAGCTGAAACTCCACAGCCTCACACACTGTCATCGCTTATACTTCTACATGATGGGTTTTTAGCCCCACCAGATCAACTCAGGAGTGTCATATCTGTTTTGCACATGTGTCAACAGCTATACCATCACCTGATGAGAGACAATCATCAGAAAGCATAAGGCAAACAACTGATGTGCCAATATACTAACATTCTTAGAGCAGTAATTCCACAAACACTTTGGGCAGCCTTTGCAGTGCTGCATCACCCTCCCAGCTGTCATTGTTTGAACATGCTCAAAGCTGCTGGACTTGGGAACTCACACGCCTCCTTCATTGACTTCTGTATATCCAGGATGTTTCACACTTCATATGCTTCTGAACCATCAGCACAAGATGTATCCAATTAAACAGATGTGCAAAACAGATCACACCTTGACATAGTATTTGTTACAGTTGTGGTTTGTTATTTTGTCACTGCGTGACACATCAAGCTATAGTTAATTGCTTTTCTCTTTTGTTGCTTCTCTGTTACAATATTTTATTTACCTTTCTAACAAAGTTCTTTTATTTTAGGGCATTCCTGGTAAAAATGGATTACCCGTAAGTACTTCTTTATACATATTTTGGTTAACTGAAGGAAAAAAACCCAACTACGTTTTTTATCAGAGACTCAGCTACATTGAAGCTTAAGCGGGAAATTTATTTCTCCACATGCTACATTTAGAAGGCAGCTCTGGTACTGTAGTTGACTTCCTCAGGTTGCCAAGAGAGTGGGACCCAGGTTTCTAAGAGAAATTTATGATTTCCCAGTTGCAAGGAAAGTAACAGGCATGGCATGCCATAAGCAGCTGTACAAGGAGTCCAGCTCTGGTGAGGTTGGCTTTTTTGCAGAGAGGAACTTCAAAAAGAGAACATACTCAGACCCAGATCGCTTCCAGGGCAAAACAGAGTGTTTTATTGACCCTTGTTGCCTGCTCCTAACCTCAGCTGCTATTAACTCTCCAGATAAACCTCCCACTCCTCAACTCTTGTGCAGTAATTCAACTGCATGTTCTGCTTCATCCTTCCTGCTTCCCTTTCTCTGCATTCCTCTGTTTTACCCTCTCTTCTGTCAAATTTGCTGTCATCTTCCTGTATTGTTCCTTCTTCCCTTCTCCAGATGACTCCCATCTCTAGGTCAGTTCACTATGAGCCGCTGATACATTGCATATGCATCCTCATGCTTCCCAAGTTTCCTGCAAGTACTGCCGAGCAACTCACACAACAGCAAATCCCTAGCTGCCATATTCCATGAGCATCTCAGCTGCTGTTGCATATCTGTCTTTTGTTGATGCTTTACTACCTGGCTTTTTTGTTTCCTTACTCATTATCTGTTGCTGCCACTTTGTGCATCTTTTCCCCTCTCTAAGACCCTCCCACCCAGAAGCGGTCATCATTACCATGCCTGCTCCTCTTTTAGTATACTACCACGCACCACTGCTGTCAACTTCCTGTCCGTTTCTGCCCCCTGCAAGTGAACTGGTATGTAGGAGACTGGTATGTTTTAAGATATTAAAAAGTAGTCATTCACGGGATGCATTATTCAGCTCCTGCATGAATGCTGCCTGCATACATTGGTATGTTCAGAGAAATGTAGCTGGTTTTGCAAATGTTTAGCCTAAACTCAGGTTACGTGTCGTTAGGGTGTTTATGGACAAGAGGTTTACATTTTCTTTATTAACAGAAGTCTGAGTACTTTCAAGCAGAACATTTTCAAAGAAAATTCTATGAAACCAAAATAATGGCGGAATGTCTTATAGAAAATTATTCAAATGTAATTCAAATGCTTCAAAAGCAAGTTTTGTCCTTTTAAACAAATCCTTTTAAAACAGCCCTATTTCCTATTTCCTAAACTTTTAGTCTTACAGATACATTTTTCTCCATAATCAGTTTATATAACCCATCTTCAAAATTAGTACAGCCCTAAAACTTGAGAAGTAGACTCCATAATCACAGCTGTAATTCCCAAAATGCCATTAGGGAAAATAGAGTTTACTTGCCTTCTGATTTTATTTCTGATGTCCTAACTGAATTCATAAATAGCACCACCTTTTAATAACACTGACTTTAAAGCCAGTGGGAGTTCTTTCTAGCCAATGATCAAGCCTCTATAGGAAGAGCATATGCGTGTTACGTATAGATAAGATGAACATACATAGAAAGGTCATCTGTGATTCATTTGACTGGTAAAATTTAGAATGGAAAATGGGGTGAAATGCTATGTAGTACCACACACTCCCTGTCAGATGCATGTCCTTAGGAAGCATCCTACTTGTTAGGAACTGAATATATTTGGGTGGGTCAAGGCAAGAAGGATTTCAGTAGAAGGGAACTGAACAGGCTAATGTCAATGGTATGATTTGGTGCACTCAGGGCAGCAGTTTGCAGTAGTGTGTTACAAATATATCTCACTATTCTCTGTTGACTATCACTTTGGTACAAAATTAAAAGTAGATTTCTTCCAAGTGTCCTTTTTCTCATAGTTTTAAAGTTGTTAGGGAAGAGGCAGAATTCTAGTCTGGAATTTACCTGCTGTAAGCATATTCAGCAACTTTGGAATAAATGAAGACTTTCTTACCTCTTAGGTAAGTAAATGGCTAAGAGACACAAAATTTGAAGAGGACTTTTCAGACAGCTGTCACTATTTGTTCTAGTGGAGCATTATAGTTTTCACAGTATTTGTCATCAGTGATATGTGGTCAGTTGCATCCTGTCAAATCCAAATGCAGCCTGCCAAGTGTTTTCATCTGTATCCCCCAAACAGGCTTCACTGCCACTTTGTTGTGGGCAGAGTAGATGTGGTGAGAGGCACATTTTGTGCATTGCCAGCTGCATAGAGATGTCCCATATCTCCTTCCACCACACAGACCAAGAGTTAGAATCTAGCACTCTTTCATCCAGACTCTGCTGCTTAGTGTACAGCCTGTTTAACCTGCATAAAAGATAATGTCTAGTTAAAAAAAATTATTTCCTTTTAGGGTACAAATGGACTTCAGGGGTTGCCAGGACTGAAGGGAAAAGCAGGCCTAAAAGGTGAAAAGGTATGTGTCCTGTTAATAACCAACAATCAGTCAGGTACTATTTATGCTTGGACATGTGTTAATTTGGTACACTCTGAGAGAAAAAAAAAAAGGAATCACAGGAAGAATCTAAACATCCTGCTGTTCACTCATGACTCTGCCTGAAGGGCAGCTATAACAGAATCATGAGGATTTTTCAAGAATATCAATAACCTTCAGCAGTAGAAAAAGTTGGACAGGAAGGCTAAGGAAGATATATTTAATACTTAATAAATAAAAGTCAATTGTTATATATAACTGTTCTGTGCAACTTACTCCACTGGCTAAGTGATTTAACGGAGGCAGTATAGTCATATTACCCTTATGAAACGAACATAATTGAAATAAGAGCTAAATCATCTGCAGTAACAACTTGTTTCACTTCTGAGCTGAAGTGAGCTATAATGAATTCATCTCTCATTAAAGCACATGTTGTACACAAAATTAGTATTCAGCCAGTTACTCCAAGTGCCAAATTAACAATTAATTTAATCTCTTTACCAAAACAATTCAGGCTTTATAAATTCACAAACATAACCCATATAAAGCTCATGCATTCAGATTCAGTTTGAAAAGGTCCAGAATAATTTAAAAGGTAAAATTAGTCTCCAGTACAGGTATCAGGTCACGAGACTGCATGGCAACCCTCCATCTTTATGTCCAGCTGAACAGTCTGTCTGTTGTAATGGAAAGATACGTTGGGCAAAGGGTTATCATAAGCTGAAGAGAAGTGAAGCTACGTCAGGCAGTTAGGAAGCTTCTCAGGTACAACATGATGGGGGACACTCTTGTACTCCCCTGGTGAAAGCAGCATGTCTGGGACTCATCTCAGATACATGTTCACAAAAGCAGACAGGATGGAGACAAACAGGAATCCATGCACCGTTATAGGGCTGTCACCTCTTTAAGGTTTCAGAGACATGGTAGGATAGCTCACAACTGGAATACCGCAGTGTATGGATACAGGCTCTTCAGGAAAGATAGGCTAGGAAGGCATATTATCAGTAAGACATTAAATCAGTTGGTGACAGGCAGGTGCTCTGTACTAGCATTTCAGAGCCTCATTTCTGAAATCTCTGAGCGGTCTCAGATCAGCAAAGGACAGTTTGACGGACTTATTGAGCCAGGATTCTCTTTCTCTCCACTTTGCCTCTCCATTCCTTCCCACTCTTCACCCTATCCCCAACCCTGGTCTGCACTGGCAGAGTTTAGCGGCAGAAATCAGA
>VZTL01048295.1:0-25166 GCA_013400535.1 Scopus umbretta
ATTGTAGGTCCCTTCCAACTGGATCTATTCTATTAGATAAATTAAAATATCATTTAATAATTAAAAAAGGCAGCCAGTGAACTCAAACACCAGAAAACACCATAGTTTTCCCCATGCAGACCTAACTCTGACCTCTAGATTTATGCACTATATAACATGACTAATTTGCTGTATAATGTGAAAGGGATCATGGACCTGATTGGTCTGGGGGGTGGGGGGGAAGGGTAGGAGGTGTTTGTGGATTGTTTTGGGGTGGGGTTGTTGGTTTTTTTTGTTTGGTTTTTTTTTAAAGCAGGACCTCTTCCTCATTCAGAATTAAATCATTCTGTCTAATCAGTGATTTAGCAAGGATGGTATAATTCAAGAAGAGATCCTCATATTTACCAAGCACACCCAGCTACCCAAGAAGAAACCATATCTAATTATAGTTATCCCTTTGAATAACACTTCACTATGTTTCACTGTCTCCTTTCTCATCCTGAATATGTCATTCACAACCCCCCACCTTTTTCTGAGCTCTTCTAATCTGTTTTCCTACTTTTCCTGCATGCATCAGCCCTCCACACATTGACCCGTTATTCTTGCTGCCTGCTACTCTGTCTTTGCTATTTAAGTGTCTTTTTAAAAATCTCATATTATGCAGTGAAATCTGACAGGAAAGCATCAGACAAGCAAGTGTGAGGGACCAATGCCATAGCCATTGGTGACAGAGGCAGGAGGAAACTGTTCTTTACCTTGTTGCTTCCCAGCTACAGCAGATATTTGATAGATGCACCTGAAGGCTTTACCAGAGTAAATGCACTGACAGAGAGAAGCTGCTGAATAACTAGCACAGTGGGAGGGGGCATTTCACTGCCTGACAGGGGCACAATACCACAGATAGGAAGTTCAGCAGTGAGGTTGGCTTGGTGGATGAGGGAAAGAATGTGGATGTTATCTACCTGGAATTTAATAAAGCCTTTGACACTGTCTCCCACAGCATTCTCCTGGAGAAGCTGGCGGCTCATGGTGTGGACAGGTGTACCCTTCGCTGGGTTAAAAACTGGATGGATGGCCATGCCCAGAGAGTGGTGGTAAATGGAGTTCANAAGAGGAGGCTGAGGGGAGACCTTATCACTCTCTACAACTTCCTGAAAGGAGGGTGTAGTGGGGAGGGTGTTGGTCTCCTCCAATAACTAGCGACTCCAGTCGCTAGTTACTCCAGTAACTAGCGATAGGAGGAGAGGAAATGGCCTCAAGTTGCATCAAGGAAGGTTTAGATTGGATATTAGGAAAAATTTCTGTACTGAAAGAGTGGTGAGGCATTGGAACAGGCCACCCAGGGAGGTGGTAGTCACCATCCCTGGAGGTGTTCAAAAAACATCTAGATGTGGTACTTCAGGACATGGTTTAGTAGGCATGGTGTTTTGGGTTGACAGTTGGACTAGATGATCTCAGAAGTCTTTTCCAACCTTAATGATTCTATGATGCAGAGAACACGCAGCAGAGTTCAGATCCGTTAACTGAAGTACACTCACTACCGCAAAGGAGAAGTGACACTGACCCAGAGAGAATGATGTCAAAAGCAGCAAAGTCAGAGGTCTGCAAAGAAGATTTTGAGCATCTTTCAGTTACTAAAAGCAAAACTGTAAGATTAGGTACTTAAGACAAAAAGCAATGCATGGAAATGAATAACAAGTTTTACATGGCCTGGTGGAACAAATAACACACTCAACAAAACACAAATTACTTTCACTTCTATTCGAAATCTTGTTTGCTCACATCAGGTGTTTCTGGTCTTTCACTGACAGAACACCAGAGTACTGAAAACTGAACCCTTTTTTTTCCTGTGTGGAATAACAGGCACTATTTTGGAAGAATTAGGATAACAAAAAACTGCTCCAATGACAGTATGCTAAAAATCAAGCATCTGGCAAATTGGCTAACTGATTACATAGGCCAAAATATTTCTTCTGAATAGCACACAGAAGGAGAGGGTTTGAAAATATTAATCTAATTTTTTTATTCACAGGCAGCTTGGGGCATTGGGCCAGATCGTCTGTTCACATAAGTTTCAATAGTGTTGTGGCCAACTACTGTTCTGTGCCATAAAAGTTTCAAGTCTCTGATGAATGTCAGTAAATTAATTACAAGCAGGACAATATTTTTCATGACCTAATATCCATGTTTGTAACAGAGCACAAAGGACTTCAGCACTTATCCACTACAAATCGATAGTCATGCAAAGCAGGACTCCCAAGTGCCTTGGTGTCTCAAAGCTGGGGGGTGAAATGGAGATATATCACTATATAATAGCCCATGTGGTCAGGGAAATAAAGCTTTATTTATGCACCCTTTCTCTGTTGATGTTTCCCATTCCGCTGTTGAAAAAGCAAGCAAACCTCTTTGAGAACACGTCTCTACCCTTTCACATCCAGTTCTCACACTCTATACTGCACAGGGTTTACTTGTTAAAAGACCTATCCAGCATCCAATGAACCCAACACTGGTTTGATTCCTAAAGCTGATACAGTAGTCAAACATCGAACCTGAACAGCGTTTAAGATGCCCCTCCTTATAACACCGTGCACTATTGGCATGATCCGAAGAGTATGGGCATTCCCGCTCCTCCTGATCTACAGCAGGCTTCACATCAGGCTCTTTATACTCTAAATATGGTTTACCAGATACAATTGGACTATCACATTAAGAGCAAGCAGGCTCTCATCCTCATTCTAGCTTTGGAAAGGAGGTGATTTCCTGGCTCAGTTAAAAGCAACACCCTTGGACTTTTAGTTTAAGGAAATCATAAAGATAAGTTTCAGGTCTAAAACCAGACTAATCCCCTAAATTCTTCTGTTGCCATTTAAACTTTAGTTCTGCAAGAGAACTCCATAATCTTACAAGCATCCCTATAGCAGTCAACAAGTTTACCTATACAAAGTACATCTATCAATAGGTATTTATAGGCTCAAAGGCTATTTTTCTTACAAAGTTTTTCTTTATCTTAGTTTATGCATTCACTAAGATCTCCTGTGCACAGAACTTAAACTGCCAAATTCCCTGTTTGAAACATGTAGTCCTGTAACCTTCAGGTCTCCATTAAACATGTAAGACCCTGGAATTCATGAGTGTCAGGAAAATCATGCCAAACACCATTAAGCCAACAAAGATTCTTTAAAGTCAAAAAGGTTAAGCTAGATTTCTTAAATTATCCTGTTGACCTGATGAGAAAGCATACCCTTTACAGCAAACAAAAATATTCTAGCAAAGTAAGACTTTCTGTCTACCTATAATGTAATTATTTCCTCAAGCACTTTCAAACAAGAACAGCTCACCCTTAGATAATTAGTCCAGACCTCATGATAAACCTGTTTTGCACAGATCAAGATGTTTGACTTCAATCAAGCTAAGTGAATGCTTATGTTCTGTAAGACAGGTAATCACAGCTATAGCACTTAATACTGTAAAACAGCAGTTAAGACAACATCTACTGAAACCAAATGCAGGTTTCAGGGGAAGGCAAGAGGTACCTTTTAGTTCTAAATAAAATTCCTTTTATTTTTTCTTTAAATTACATGGAACACTAATTTTTAAGATCACATGTTTACACTTACAGCACAATAGCATCGCCGGGCACTTCACGTGGACTTGAGAGATTTAGATCCTGTTAACACACTAGATACTGCTCCCCTAAGTGGCATCAAGGAAACCACTTTTGCCTCCCCACACCTTGGGATCTCCATTTGTGAAACAGAATTATGATATCTGCCTCCTTTATAAATTACTGATAGCTACTGACAGAAAAGTAGTATGTAACAATTCAGCAATATTTTTATGAAGAAAAAAGTACATGTTCTTTGTAAAGCGTTAGCCATGTGCATCAGATTTGCTTTAAATATTGATTTTAAAATAGCTACCCTTCTCCTTTCTTGGATTTCAGTCTTGTTAGACCACAATGAAATAAGACTTGGTCAGCACTTGGCTGTGACATTTCAGCATGTACAAGAAACATAATCCAAATTGAGATTTGGTTTTCTTTCAAAAAAAATAACTTGCCAGAGTTCCGTTGTAAATTATAACACCACCTACATTAAAAGTTCATTTCTGCTTCTGCCTTCCAGATCCCAGTAACTATGATCCCTCTAATATTAGGTGATGGGGATGACTATCTCCTGAGACAGGTTTATTTCATGTGTGCCACTGAACACATCATCATTTTCAAACATGAAAAACTGGAGCTTGAGCACAAAGCCACATAGTACCAAAGAAGGAGCTTGTTTCTGAGTAACTGTGTTGAAGAAGGTCCCTTCACAGCAGTAAAGCTTACACTTGGTAATAACTAGCTGCATAACCGAGTCTCCAAAGCAATGACCTCATTCTAAAAGGCTCTGCTTTCCATTACCAGACCTGGGGTCCATCCATCCATCCATATCCATGAATTGTACCAAGTCTTTAAAAAAAAAAAAAAAATCCTGTAGAATACAGCTTTTTAAAGGCTGCTGTAGGTGCTAAGTTTTTCTGACAATACTAACAGCACTTACACAGAGTTGTGTATTATGTTTCTTCTATCCATGGGATGAAACACCTGCAGACTCTAGCAGCACATCTGGCAGGCTCTCACAAGATCTTGCCTTCAGTATCGAAGAGGCAGCAACACACCAGCAAGTCTTCCCATACGCCCACATACATGTGCACAACTGGCCTTTTATTAAATTCACCGAATTGATAGCCTTTAACAGAAACCCTTTGATTTATGCTGAAATAAATCCAAAAGACAAATAGGAACACATGTTTCTGCATCACTCCATCCTGCCTAGATCCTGATTGGAAACAACCATTACCCTGACTCACCAAAATGGTGTTACACTTAAGAAGCGTGGAACAGATTAGGGTTACATTGCAAGAGTCACTGCCCCTGGAGCCCTGACATAGACATGAGAAAATACAGTCCTCCTCTCCAGGAAAAATTACCATTTAAGAACAGCTGACAGCAGCCACAGAAAAATAAAAGCAAACAAGTTTGAAGTCTTCCAATAGCCTGTGAGCCGGACTTTTATAAGTTACAGACAGCCACTCCTGAGCTTCAGATGTACAGCACAGTGTTTTGTGTCACTGATCTGAAGTGATGCCTCGGATGATAAAGCTGGAACTTTGCAGTTTAATCTTCAGATCGATCCTATCTGGGAGCTTTCAAGCTGCACACTAACAAAATCTGTGCAAAACAGTTAAGAAATTTCTTACCATTTGATCCATAATGAAGTCTACTACTGATTTGACCTCTAAAATAGCAGGCTGCAAACAAGTTCCAGCTGGCCCTCAGACAGAGTTATATCTGGCTGCTACACCAGCACAAATCCAGCAACTCCAGACATACTTAAAACAGAGTGCAGGATTTGTTCCAGAAAATTTAGGTATCGGTATCAAGGCTGTGACACTTCCAAGATTATTGTTTCCCAGATACCACCAAGAGACTAGCAATAAGCACTCAAAAGATAACAAACTGAGTGATATGGCTAAACTCACTCAGAAATGGTTTCACAATATGTGACCCATGTTTAAAATATGAACCTTGTTAAGGGAATTAACATAAAGAATTCCTGAAGTGTATTCCAGATGTTTGCGGTAAAAAACAGAAAATCCCTTATGGTCTGTCTATTAAGGAAAAAAATGGTATGATATTATAAACTCCTTTGTTTAAAAGGAAAGGGAGAGAAAGCATCCAAGTAGCTGTGTTTAAGTAATAGATACAAACACTAATTTTATCACTTTAAGAATGATGATCTGCATGCACATGAATTTACACATTAATAAAATAACAAGTAATCACCAAAAAGTAAATTCAGAAAAAAAATTTCCAGAAAAGCCAGCAAAATGTACAGATACAGGCCCATTCCACTGAATTCTTTCAGTATTTTACTGTACTTTCAAAGGAGAAGAAGGAAAAGGAGACCTTTGAAAAACTGAGACTTGTATTAAGATCTCCCACATGAAACATTTCAACCATATGTTGAAGTTTTTGTCTCAAGTAGATTTGTTTGGATTTTGGTTCTCCTCCTTTCCCCCAAGGTTAAAATTGTTAAGTAACCTCAAAACAGAAAGCAATATTGTATTGTCTTGATCAGAAGTTTTCTTGAGGTAAACTGTTAACAACTGACATGCACTGACATCTAATACTGCCCAGTGCCAGACAGTATATGAGAAGGGGAGGGAGAGCAGTCGTTAACAACTGTAGCAGCACCCAGGATGTCCCATCTCTCCAAGCCCTGTGTATATTGCTTCTCCTCTTCATCCTCTCACGAGTCACCCTTTTGCAATAGCTATGAGGAGAATATGAGTTAACCCTACATTTCTCTATCCTGTGCCTGAAAATGATGGATCTGACTAGGGGGCTACCTCCTTTCTTCACCTAGCTAGCTCTTTACTCTGCAAGGATTCCTATTAAAACCTCAGGTGGCTTTTCAGCAATTAACACAGTGGGAACAGTAGTAATCAGCCCACAACAGGGTCATGCAACAGCCTATTTGCCTACAGGGATACACTGCAATTGCAATCGTTAATAGAAAGCTTTAGAAAAGCTTGAAAGCTTGCCAAATCTAAAGCTTTCCAAGTCCCTCATAACGCTACAGTTGTGTGCAGCTCCTGGCTAGGAATCCCTACAAAGCTGCATAGCACCTGAGCTGGCCTGTTAAAGCATCATAAGGGACAAACACAGAACACTTTAGTCTCCAATGCACTAGCTGCAAATAATTATCAAGAGACTCACATTGCCTTTAAGAAACCTCATGCAAACCCAAGTTTCCCATGTCCATTTTCATCCATATCAGCATTAAAGAAGAAAGCCACAGATATGGATTTTATCCTCAGTCTTGATTTACAAACACGACGTTCTGAATGAGACCTCATTGTTTGTTGGGTTTTTCCCACCCCCCCAGCACCATCCTAAACCAAGCCCCAGGGCAATCCTTGGAAGTGTTTTATTAGCATAGATGCACCTATGCTGAAAATAGTTATCTAGAAGTTTTCAGTGCTAGAATAACAATGACAAGAAACTAGTTGTGTTGTACCTACCAATTCAATGTTTTGAAAAACAGGAAAGGTACTTTTTAACTGATTTGAAAGGGACTATAAATTGCTTTTGTTGCAAAGGGAGGAGACAAAGGTTGTATTTCCTAAAGTCAGGCTTATTGATTAGACTTTTAAGCACATTATAAAGCTAAAAGGTCTCTTCACCAGCTGCCACACATTTGCTGACTCTGCAGGTCATCTTAGACAGCACAGCTTATATCTTTACCATAGAAGAGTCCATTTTCAAGGTCACTAGAACTATTTCTGTTGAACTTTAATGCTGCATCTACACATGTTAAATCCTGGATATTACAATATCGACTTACAGAAGAATGACTTTTTCAGCTTGACTACATTGTCTTCACTGAAATTTATATGCTTTGCTTCGGTGCCCTTACTGGAGCTATTCAGCAAGAAGAAAGTTCTGGATGAGTTTTGGAAGCATGTACGTGTACAATGAAGCACAATTTCTCTCATGTGCATTTCAGCTGCTTTTCTGTACCAGAAAAAGAATTATCAGAACAAAGCTGTTTTATAAGGTCCTTCCCAGACTTGACTCCCCACTGACCCTAAGGACACACAGGGGGACAGATTTTTGCTGGAAGGTGCTACCTTTAAAACAGAAACAAGAGCACTACTCTTACCTAAGAAATTCATCTTGCTGGTCCCACCACATTCTGGCCTAGAAGAAGACTGGAACAAATCCTCAAGGAACTATAGCCAGCCCCTGAACACCCCCACACCTATAGCACTCACAGGAAGGAAGGACCATCTAACCAGAACCCTTCTGCAATACAATCCAGACAACTCCTTGCCACTAAATCAAATTTAAACCAAAGCACTTCCTTGTGTCAGGGCCCTGAGTGCACCTGTAGGCTGTGATTGCCCTGAGTGGCCTCACCTGGCACCCCTATGACACACCCTTGCCCACCATCCAGGGCTCCATTTAAACTCAAATCCAGCAGCCAGGTCTGGTTTAAGCAATGTTACAGGTATGCTTGTCTCCTGTATGGTCTATCTCCACCCCACCTAGGGCTGTTGATGGTCCCTGTTACAGCAACCAGTTCTGCTCCACATCTGTGTACCCTACTGACTAATTTGGTGGGGAAGGATAAGGTTTGTATTCTAACCATTAAAACGTGATCTCTTTAATCAGTTGAAGTGTCAGTATCAATGTTACTGCTCTATGTGAGCACTTAGAGACTGATCAAATCAATTATTTCTCTTTGGTGAGCTACACAGAGTGACTTTTTGAGACCTTTTACTTTAATAATTCTGCTTAGACCTTCATAAGAGGGGCTGTCATGGACTTCAGAAATAGAAACATATGTTCCTCCCTGGAGGAGGTCAGGAAAGATTAAAAACCTTGCTACGAGGAAAACTTTCAACAAAATTACGCACAGGTTTTCCTCTATTATCTGCTCCGTTCCTGTGGGCTGGCACAATCTCCCATGGGCAGGTACAATCAGGATTTTTCTTTTCAGCTCCACAGTGTAAATGATGGGGCAGAAATGGACTGTATGTTGACTTAGAAACTTTAAATTTGCTCCAGTCACATGATCTGCACACCATCATCCAGCCCTCACCTCTTTCCCTGTCCCCTAGCTCGTCTGCATCTACCCTGTCCAGATGTTTCCCAGCACCTAAGATGTTTTGTATCACTGACTGATATGTAATACAATGTCAAATGGCAGCAATTTGGCTATTTTGCCTGAAGTCAAGTTAGTTACGAAGGTTGCTCTGCTTCAGAAAATTCTTGACACACCAATTTACTATCTCATTATGTTCCTACTCTCTTTAGAGATAATACAGTCACATTAAATGCTCATTAATGTTAAAATTAAGAAAAAAAAATAAACCCTCATCCTACATCTCTCTCTGTTTCTTAAATAGCTCATGCCCTAAACAGTTTAATTTTTATCTCATGTACTTGTCAACTAATCATCTTTGGTTGAGTAGTAAGGAGAACTGAACAATGTTTCTGATAAAGCCTATTAAACAGATGGGCTTTCCCTTGTGAGATAAATCAGAGAATTGCTTACTTTATGAAAAGTACCTTTTCTGAGAGAGATGGTAGGGTGGAAGGGGAGCAGGAAAAAAAAATAGAGCATTGGGATGTAATTAGTGATCATACATATGCCCAGTTTTCCAAGATAACTGAGACTAAATAGCATCACAGGAGTCACAAACTTTGTTTCTTTGCAACTTTCCTGTGGAGGCTGTTCACTTTATTAATTCCTGGCTGATCACATGTACACATGCATTTTTGTTACCAGGAGATGCACAGCTTCCATCATAACCGTGGGCAGAAACTACAGCAAGTGATTTGAGTTTGGAAGGGAGATCTTCTATTTGAGGAAAACTCTGCATGCATACACTTATATAACCTGCCTTCTTCATGCACAAGTAACTCCTCGTCCCTCATTGCAGCTGTGCTGCCCAACAACACACTGGCTTGACCATTGCCTCCAGCATGTGCATGCTTATAGGTTATTACATGCCATCATTGGTTTGTCTACAGTGCAGAAAGGCATGATTTGGCCAACTAGTTCGTCCACAGTCATGCTATGCCTGGCTCCTTGGAGGCCAGCCCACTATACCAGGTATCTAGGGAAAGTCAATATGGTCCACGGCTGCACCTCTAACTTCAGTCAGAGCTGTGGTCAGTGCCACAGACTGATCAGCTGGGCAGACTCACAGCAGTTTGGCTGACAGACACCTTCAGCATACAGACAGAACCTTCAGACAGTAGAGGTAAAAGCCCGCTGCACATTCCCACAAGCTGCTGAGCCCAACAGGATGAAAATAGAGGCCTACTATCTCTGCAAACAACATGACTCACAACAAAAAAAGACTGAGGGTTCTTGATATTCCATACCCAGAAGCATCCTCCTACCTGGACACAAAATATGCCTAGCTGATACACAGATACTTCTTTCTGTGAAAAGCAAGGTATGGTTTATCATTTCAGTAATGTGTCAACAGTCTGAATTACCTTTACTTGTGCCTTGCAGCAAAAATCTTTCTGCCAGTCATCTGTGACCGAAGAAAAGACAATGCATTGTCATGTAACTTCTTTCTGTAGGCTATAGGATATTTGGTGGGTTTTATCTTCAAACCTGAGCTTACTGAACAGGTACATCATCCTCAAAATCATCTTATAATTGTGAGGGGAAATATCTAGAAAAAAAGTAAAAGCATTGGTATGTTTGAGCAAGTGGAAACAACAAAGCAAATTGCCAACTTCTTGTTGCAAAAACTTCTTGTTCTTGCCTTTGTCAACTTCTTCACCACATTTCCAGGATAGTGATCAATCTTTCCGAGTACACACTAAGTACCATTTCAAACATTTACTTACTGGAGGTCCTGCCTTATGTATATCAGGTTGTGAGCCTTAAAATCCTTGATTCAGCAGAGGACAAACATGTTTTTAACTTTATACACAGGAAGCTTATCTTTAGAATACTTTGGAAATAGAAGGTTAGGGAGGAGTGGTAAAGAAAATCCGTTTGAACAGTTCCTAGTTGCTTTGAACAGCATTGGGTTAATAACTTAAAAAATGTTATTATATAGAAAAACACAACCCTTAGTTTTTACATAGAACAATGGGGTATTTTATGAACTCTAACAGCACATTGTCTTCCCAGAATTAATTTTTGCCTACCAAATGACTGCCTACATAATGAATTACACACACAATGTTTTTTTTTCATGAGGTCTAAATCTGTGTAAACATAACCATCTTTCCAAACAGCACTCAGACAAAAAAACTTCAACATGCAGTATTGAGCAGTTTCATGTCCCAGTGTCTTAATTCTGGAGGAAAACATCTTAAATCTCCCATCACCTAATCAGACAGCAGGCTTACTGCTATTGAAAGACAAGGTGCTGGAGTTCAGCTCTGCTGGCATTTGTTCAGGACAGCTTGGGGAGGAGGAAGGGAGAAGGAAGAGGAAATGATGAAAAAAAGCCCCTCTGGGCTAAAAAGTAGAACTATCTGCTGAAGTAATAAAAGCTTGTATCTGTAACAACAATTGTTGCCTAAGTTTAACACTCAGGAGCCGGTAGTGAATCAGGCTGCCCTTACCAGTAATTTCACAGCAGCAGCAGAAGTTACGAGAAGAGGAAACAGGCACTTGAGGGCCAAGTTATTCTGGAAGCACCCTGATGTGGTTCTTCCAGAGTAACTCGAGATGGTCTTCATCCAGGTGAAGTGTAGCAGGAAGAAAGACATGGCCCTGTCACCAAGAACAGACACACAGATACTTTCACTTGAGCTGCAGTCCTGGCTCATGTTACAGAGGAAGGATTCATGGACAGATCTTTTCACACACAGAGCATCTGCTTTGAGTCTTTTTGGGCATAATACATTTTATATTAGGCCACAGATATAAATAAGCCAAACAGGGAGATCAGAAAGCAAGTTATCTGTTTGGCACAGATTTTCATTGGTGTGAGGCCCTGAGGACCATCAAGGATTTGCCACTATTGTGCTGCTGACAGCTTTTCTTCTGCAACATATTGTCCTGGCTCAATAGCACAAGGTCAGACTGAATGTCGCTTTGCTGCCTTTCTGCTTCTCCTAGGGAGCAATCGCTTAGAAAAATATCCCTTTGCTTGACAGGTTTGTAACACAAACAGAAAAATCCATCCTGGTTGTGGTTATTGAACTGATTGCTTAGGAATCAAACAGCAGAAGACTAATAGTGTCATAGTCACTGAGCCCCAACCACACCAACATACACTTAAATGCAAGTGAATGATAGCTGACTGGGGACAGCCTGGAACAATAAATGAATGAACTGTTTGGGTTTTTTTAATATCTAATACTCACACCTCATTATACAATTAGCAATCAATTCCTCTCCTTGCAGAAAGCAAGCCAGGATAATTAACTGCAAGAACTTCACACACACACACCCTGTACGCAAAAACCTCAAGTCATTTTGCAGAACAACATTTACAGTGAGTGGAATGGAAAAGGAGACAGTTGCTTGGAGATTTTAAACCTGTTGACAAATTACAGCTATCTTTGTACATTCTCAAGATGAGCACTTTAAGGTTGATACTTTTATGTATACAATAAAAGAGGATGTTGTGTGGGAGGCACTGACACACTAAGGCTAAGAAAGAACATCACGTCACATTAAAGTAGTCCCTATAGACATAGCAATCCCCTTTTAGGATACAGCCGGAAACAAGAGCAAATGCATGTTTTTAGTTTAAGATCAATCCGTTAGATACGGAAGTTTCACGAAGAGGCCTCCCCTAATGCTCTTGTTTCTTCTGCTCAAGAGGAGGACCCAACACACACAGATGTCTGCTCCATACAAGACCTCTCCTGAGTCTCTCCTCTCCTCTCCTGTCAGTATATCTAGACATCAGGGCTTCACAAAATATCACAAGTCAATTGTGTTCAAATACAGTGAATTTTCCAAGATCTCCAGAAGAAACCCTGTGCTATAATCCTACAAGTGTACATAACTTACCCTTTTAATTTATATGTGCTTCACTTATACCCTATCAAGCAAACCATCAAATTGACCATTATTATCAATATCCTATACACATTAAAACATTATTATTAGCAGACTGCCATAGAAGGCTAGGTAGGGTACCTCCAGCAGCAGCCCACCTTTCCTTTAAGGTCCAGCTCACCACACACTATCTTGCCCCCCCAAAAAACCTGTATAGTACATCATGATTTAGGTGGTGTTTCTGAAGAAGGCTGTCCTCACTGGAGCTGCAGTGTTTAAACTGTAGAGCTGAGCTCCTGAAGGACACCTACCCAAGGCAACCTTAGAGGGCGAGATCGGGTGTGTGACAGGGCACAGTGTGGCACAGCTCTGACAGTCCTGTGTGGCATCTGTGTAGGGCTAGCTCTGTTGTCCTCCCACCCTGCTCCTGAAACCGCAGGGAGGTCTAAGGGTATAAAGGAGACTTGCCCACATCTGCAGCCCCGTCCGCCAGTTGGCCCTGAACCCTTTCAGGCTCAATATAGCAGATCAAGCAAAGCCTGCAGGGGAGGTGCGATGGCAGCAGCAGGCAGCAGCAGTCTCTGAAGGACAAGGAAGTGGCAGAGGCAAGAGCCAGGGTGTAGGAGGGGGAACCTGGGGCACACCATGCCGCCACGCCATGCCACACCAGGGGGCTTGCCCACAATGAGCCACTTGGGAGCCTGTGATGAAGGTTATCTGCCTAATCTATGATCCCAGAGATGCTTTTCATGAGGAAACTTGCCTTCATATTTAAATAACTCTGAATTCATGATAAAATAGATATTTTTTTAAGGGGACTTTTGCCATGTCTTCTGTCTCCTTAAGCAGGGTCCCCGCCTAGTCTCTTATATCCTACTGTATTTTCCAGGATGAAAGATGAAAGTTAACTTCTTTACATACATTTAAAATTGTCACTTTGACAGAGATTCTGCTGTTGGTACCTAATGTCAGTAACAGAATTGGGACATCAATAGAAAAATATCATCTTAGCGAGTACATTTCAGCTTTGCTTTTCCTCTTGTTTTCTTATATTAATGACAAACATGCTGCAGATGCTGTTTTGGAAATGAATACTCAAACACTATTGTTAATTCCCCCGTGAAAGCAAGGGCATAGGGCATAGGTGATTTATGACTATGATATATATTTTTATTAGATTAATAGAACTGCCTATATGAAATTTTCTGATCTACATTTTTGTTTTTAATGTCACCACAATGCTAATATTCCAAAAGGATTTACAAGCTGTTTAACAGAAAGCAAAGCACAAGCCTGTAACGTAAACTGACATTTAGCTTGGTCAAATTTAGAGGAAACTAATCCATGCAATCCAGTTATATTGAACTGAAAACAAAAATGGAATGCAAAGCACTGAATGTAAATCTACATGAGAGATTTTAATAGATGTACTTATATTTACTTTCCTCAAATTAGTCAGACAAAGACTACAGTAATGATGGTGTTATAAGCATCAAAATTGATATTGTTGGTTTACTTGCGTTAAATATATTTAGAGGTTTATACTGGATTTATATCGATCTCTGGACTTCACAAAAAAAAACAGAAAATGCAGGAAAATAAGGGCATTATGCTGTGACAGTATGCAGCTGTGTATAATCTCTTCCTGGTATGAGAATTGAAAACAAATCTAGGAAGTTGGCCAAAATACACGTCCATCACAAATACTCTGCTAACATGCTTTCAATTATGCACTCTCAAAGGAATCAGAAGGTCCTAATTACAAGAATGAACGATAAACCTGAGCAAAATCCCAACAAGGGCAGAAGCTCAGCCTGTGTTTCTAAGAGATGCTGACACTCACACTCAGGGAACACCAAATGCTCAGCAGAGCTCCTGGTTTGGCCTTCAGTGAACAAACAGGTTTGGGATTTGTTTTCCTGGTATTTTTATGGGCTTCAGAAAATTTAACAGGTTTTGGATTCATCTTCTTGGTTTACATAAGGATACTCACGTGAATTCCCTGTTGCAGACTCTCAGCTGTGCTGCATTTAGAAATAATGTGGAGGTTTCTCCCACCCAGTTTTGGGTGGGATTATGGCCAAGAAAGGCTTCGTGGTGAATCTTCGTTTAAATGAATAGACTTTGGAGGATCCCAGGCAGCGAAAATAAAGAGGAGAGGCCTTACAGTGAGGACATGTTCTCCCCACCTAGTCTATGCCAAGAACGGATAAGATGCCTCAAAGTCTGGCCCATTTCCTACAGCACCATTATTCCCAGGCTGCACTGGTGCATGCAGCACAAACACTAGCATCACAGTGGAAATCACCAAAGCTGAACCGGCAGTCACTTTAAGAGCCAAGTTGCTGGTACAATGCTCAGCCACAAGACGGATAGGTTTGAAACATATTCCCCACACCACCACAACCATATCCAACAAAAAAATGGGCTCAGCACAGTCCTGAGGTCTGAAAGGAGTGCACGCTGGCATCTTGTATTCTCACTCCCAATAAAGAGCAGATATTGGCATCCCAAATTCATCTACCGTGAATCAATGATCATCATCTCCAGTTATCCAGTTCCTTCATTCTGCTTTACGGGACTGCCTGTCTTATGGAGCGAGTTTATACTTATTTGTAAGCAACGATTGTCCCTGTTAGAATTTCTGGTTTATTCCACTCTCTCCCCCCCTCCCACTTTTTAATTTTAGATCTGCAGATGTTTTCACAGACAGGGAAAATTTTATTTCATTCTTCCTCTAGATGACCTTCCACAATTCTAGCTTATCAGATGGTGTGCACACTTACATACAAAAAGACAGAATGCAAATGAGGATCTTGTTTTTAATACTAATTAAACACATTAGAATAATTCAGTAAGTTTTATGCTCTATCTTGCATAATTTTAAACCAATTTTAAGCAGTACCTGACTACTACAAGTTACCAGCATAATGCACCCAGGTTATCATCTTCACTTACCATCGACTGACACTCACTGGGATTGCTGGTGGCAAGAAAGGACAATAGGAACATTAACTCCTCCTTGAACAAAACTTCCTATGAATCAAAATCTATTCTTCTTCATATAACAGAAACAAGTTCAATTAAAACTGAGGAAATGGAATGGAGTCTGTAAGTCAACAGAAGACCCCAGCCTAATGAAGGAGGATTCAACCTTAAAGGCTAAATTGAAATTTCCTGAGTCCACAAATGGAAATCCACAAATTTTGAACATGATTTTATAGTGTCAACTCCTGTCAATCACAAATACAACATTAACAAAGAAACAAAATTTCAGAATAAAAACTAAAATGAAATACGCATTGAGATTTACTATTACCTTTTGAAAATTCTTTGTTATGTTTTTCATTAAGCATGGATCTCTGGGAAGAGACGTTGAGCAACAAGTCTCAACAACAAATAGCTCAGTCCAAGGACAGTGGTGGTGGTGGCAACGGAGTGACATAAGGTGAAGTCCCTTGCTAGTAATAATTTCCCTCTGAAGCAGGATTCTCTATACCCACACAAAGAAAGGCCTCCCTCCTGCCTCAGCTAAGCCAAAAAACTCTCTAGACACTAGGCTTTGATTGCAATT
Organism: Scopus umbretta; assembly: GCA_013400535.1. Taxonomy (NCBI): domain Eukaryota; kingdom Metazoa; phylum Chordata; class Aves; order Pelecaniformes; family Scopidae; genus Scopus; species Scopus umbretta. The sequence goes on from VZTL01048295.1 coordinate 16,099, forward strand.
ATCTATGAAAATTACTATTACTCTGATTTTGTCATCCTGTCACAAAAGGGAAGCTCAGTCTTTCTTGCTGTAGCAGCAGCAGGGCAGAAAAGCATCACTTCCCGCATGACCCTGGCTCCTGCAGAAAGAGCACAGGAGCAGGGGGAAAGGAGCAGCCCTCCGGCAGGAGGAGGGAGGGCAGGGATGACTGCAGGGGGGCAGGAAGCAGGGAAAATGATGAAATCCAGCTCTGACATACCCAAAGCACAGCTTGTAACACTAAGATTTTATGGTAAGTAGTAAGTAATGATAGATACGTTTTCCTCACTACCTTCTTGTATCAGAGTATGTTACCTGGCGATAATAACAAAAACTCACACTCACTTCCTTCCTTTTTCTCTCCAATTTTTCCATTGTCCAGTTATTTAAGATCAGGAGTACTACACCTTCACTGCCATTAAACCAACTTCAGCTCATTACAAGAAAGAAAAATATTTCATTCTAATTAATTAATAATTTTATAATACAATAATATAATGAATTAATAATTGTTATAAAACTATAATATAAAATTAATATAATGTTATAAAATAGACTGAGTTATTAATTATACAGATACCAATATGCCAGATGCAAAAAGTATTTGATAGCAGTAAAGACTTGCTTACACAAAAAGGAGTTATAGGTGAATCCAGAATAATTACTTCCAGACCACTCAGACCACAGACATTCATTCTGGAATAATGAGAAGTCCATGCATGGACTCCTAGGATTTCCCTAGGAGTGTAATCAGAACTCTGAATTCAAAGCCCTCCTTCATCTGAATTAGCTCTATAGTGCAGACAAGGTTATATAGTTAAACTGCAACATAAAGAAGAAAGGAACAAGTGGCAAAATTGCTCCTTAAGGAATTACCATGGACTTTTTTTGTATTATTGTACCTATTCATAACTCTCATAATAAGCACTTAATCAACTAGTCCGATCACCCAGCACTTTTTCTGTTCCCGTTTCCAGAAGGCTGGGTTACTATTTGCTCATATCTAAAAAACAACTTTGTATACTCCATTAGATTTTGTGTCTCTGGAGCCTGGTTCAAATTTCACACATTTTATTCAGTCACCTTCAAAGCATTTCTATTATGGTTCATCACACCTAAAGCTTAGTACAAAGTCTGCTGCAAGAAATCAGGACTCTTCAGTTTACAAATTTCCACAAGTCTAGTCCTTGATAGAGCTGGCGTTTGCTCTGGGACCATGTCATTTGCTCCCCAGCAAAATGCTTTTTCCAAGTACCAACACTATGAATTTGAACTTCGAAGGTGACAGCTGAGAAGACGTAATTTTGATCCATGACAGGATCCACAACAGTGACTCTGCTGTGTACACTCATTCCTCAGATGGGGCACACAGATGGAAGCAGAAGTAGCAATCTTACTTTTTCCAAGACATTAAACCTAGCAAAACAAAGACTGAAGAATTGCAATTGCTATCCATAAGTATAATGGGAAAGAAACCCTGATAAGAGAAATTATGTGTTTAAATTCAAGTTCAAGGTGGAACAAGAACAAACAGGCATAAAACTGGCCACAAATAAATTTGGGGTAAAAGTTAGAACATGGGGTTTTTTTAACCAGTATAGCAGGTAACCTACTGGAGGGAGTAGAGGGCACACCAGACTTTCTGATTACGTGACAGCACTGTTAGGGGAGCAGGAGTTTCATTCAAGAATTCATAAGATCTTTTCTAATATTCCATTCCTGTGATGCAAATGAATAAGTTTTTAATCCTCTGGACAATTCTATGTACCCTTTCCACATTTCTTGGTCATGTCAGGCTATGACAATGTATTTTGACACAAGAGACTATTAGATAGAAAAATACCACTCGCTCCTCTTACAGATGGGCAGAGGGAGGCAAAAAGGATACACAATGTGGCCAAGGACTACAGAGGAGCAGGGACTTGGACAGAAGTAGGTCGGGTTTAACCAGGGGACTGAGCAGACCATTGGCCAGGGTCATGACTGGGTTAAGAGTGGCACTTTGTACAGTAGCATTTTGCTTGAAGTGTGTTTATGTACCTACTTGGTCATTTCACCCTGGCTGGATGCCAAGTGCCCACCAGAGCCGCTCTATCGCTCCCCCTCCTCAGCTGGACAGGGGAGAGAAAATGTAACGAAAATCTCATGGGTTGAGATAAGGACGGGGAGATCACTCAGCAATTACTGTCATGGGCAAAATAGACTCGACTTGGGGAAAATCAGTTTAATCAATTACCAATCAAAACTGAGCAGGGTAATGAGAAAATAAAAGCAAATCTTAAAACACCTTCTCCCCACCCCTCCCTTCTTCCCAGGCTCAACTTCACCCCCCATTTTCTCTACCTCCTCTCCCCCAGCAGCACAGGGGGACAGGGAATGGGGGCTGCGGTCAGTTCATCACACGTCGTCTCTGCCTCTCCTTCCTCCTCGAGGGGAGAACTCCTCACATTCTTCCCCTGCTCCAGCATGGGGTCCCTCCCATGGAAGACAGTCCTCCACAAATTCCTCCAACGTGGGTCCTTCCCATGGGCTGCAGTTCTTCATTAACTGCTCCAGCATGGATCCCTTCCACGGGTGCAGTCCTTCAGGAACAGGCTGCTCCAGAGTCGGTCTTCCGTGGGGTCACAAGTCCTGCCAGCAAACATGCTCCAGCATGGGCTCCTCTCTCTCCGCAGGGTCCAGCAGTCCTGCCAGGAGCCTGCTCCAGTGCAGGCTTCCCACGGGGTTACAGCCTCCTTTGGGCACCTACCTCCTCCAGCGTTAGGTCCTCCAAGGGCTGCAGGTGGATATCGGCTCCACCATTAACCTCCATGTGCAGCCTGCCTCACCATGGTCTTCACCACGGGCTGCAGAGAAATCTCTGCTCTGGCGCCTGGAGGACCTCCTCCCCCTCCTTCTTCACTGGCCTTGGTGTCTGCAGCGTTGTTCCTCTCACATGTTCTCACTCTAGCTGCCATTTCTGTCTGGCTGAATTTTTGGGTTTGTTTTTTTTTTTCCCCCCCACTTCTTAAGTAAGTTATCCCAGAGGCACTACCACCATTGCTGATGGGCTCGACCTTGGCCAGCAACAGGTCCATCTTAGAGCCAGCTGGCATTGGCTCTATTGGACATAGGGGAAGTTTCTAGCAGCTTCACGCAGAAGCCACCACTGTAGCACCCCCTGCTACCAAAATCTTGCCACACAAGCCCAGTAGAACTTGTCAGAATAGACTGAAGGGACCATTGAAATGGACTTTAGGCCCACTTAGAACTGCATGTTTTTTCATAAGATGGAGCTCTGCCCTATACCTTTTCTATAACAACACATAACCTTTGTCTCCTTCACTGCCTTCCTGCCCCCCCACACCAAGGCTTCTTCTTCAACCCCAAAATCTCAGAATTCCACTCGGTGTTTTCAGGCAGAAAAATAGTACTTGTCATTGTATGTTCACGCATGGTTTTGTTGCGGGTGGAGTGTATTCAGCTTCTCATTCTTGGACAATTACTAAAAAGTAAAAATACCTGAACAAAAAATGTACATTTTTTTTCATAGTTAGCAGCTGTTACTATCTGATGAACTAAGGGTTTAGCTGCAACAGTATGAAATACAAACATGACCACAGAAGTGGTGAACATGTAGTGATGTTATGATTTTAATTGCACCATGTTTTGCTCCTTGTCTCATACATTTTGACATTAAATTATAGGGTATTTATGTTGCTACACAACTTCTGTTTTCTATGTACATAAGGCTTCTGAGGAAAAAATAGCTGAAAATGCCCTGTTCAGTTTTTCTAAGATGGATCCAGGGAAAAATAACTTATAGGTACCACCATTACATTTAAAAAGGATAAAGGAGCAAAAGGCAAAAAGAGGTTAACTTTTTCTTATTCCCCATCTGAAAACAAGCGTTACAGAAATCTTAGCTCCTGGTATCACTGAAGTGATGTGATCTTACCTGATAGACCTGTCAAAGTGAATTTCTAACATATCGAATCACAAAAAACTATGTTGAAATGGTCTGACTTACACTCATAGGAGTGAAGAAGTTCCAGGCTGAGGCTACAATTTGTCTTTAGCTCCCCCGGTTGTGCTGAAAGGGCAATATCAATTTCAGAAACAAGTTTTGTGGCTAAACTAAGGAACAAGAACAGGGACTGATAATGGAGACACTGAAGGGCCTAAAATTAGTGTTCACAGACAAGAATTATGGTCAACACAGTCAACACAGCTCCAGCTTAATAAATAACATTAACGTATGTCTAGACAAACCTGAAGGTGGAGACTTTGTAACCTTAGAAGAAAGACTCTTTTAGAAAAGACTGGGGGCAGGGGTGGAAAAAGGAAGAGAGAGAAAGCCCTCAGATAAAGCTCAGAAAGTGAATTCCCTGCATTAGCTACTTGGGACATTCAGCAGCTCTGTCTGTTCTTCCAAATCATACTTATTTAACTTTCTCCCCCCATCATCCACACTAAGAAACCTTATTGTTAAGAGTTGATTCATTCCAAACAGTTTTTCTAGTGGTTGTTCACTGCAGGACTCTTGGCAGGCCTGCGCTAAGACAGCAGCAACTCACAGTCGCTGTTTGTTAAGGTCCTCCCTTCGGAAGAGTGTCTTTCTCCTCACATAGACAGGATCTATGGGGGTAGATCCCTGCTTTGCTTTTATGTATAAGTAAACCCAACCTGCAGTGGAGTGATGGCAAAGCAACTGAAACCACAGCACGTCATGTGCACATTAGGTCCCTGTGCTGCTGCCTTCTCACATGTAAGAAGGCACCAAATTGCACAGCGGAATGGAAGCAGGGGCAGAGCAGGTTTCTCATTTTTCCAAAGAGCTTCGCAGGGTTTGCAGTCTTCTACCTCAGACACTTCACAGACACCTGTGGAGAAAAGAGGACTCAACCTTTTAAGTTGTGGCTGCTGTATTTCGTAAAAAGTTCCAGTGAAACAAACCTCTATCTTATGTCAGCTATACTCCAATTTATTGTCCTGGAGTTAAATTCAGTTTAGCTCTGGGTATCCACCTGTTTTTTTGCAAATGACAGTATCACTCTTCATATTAATTTAATGACATCCGGTTTTAAAAAAACATCCGTGTCAGGAACCCATGATGCATAAGCAAGAGAAATTTGAGCATGGTAGATAGTCTCAATTAGAAAAGACTCAAACCAATGACAACTTTGAACACAGAGAAATGTTCCTGACTTGCATTAGAATCAAATAGCCTTTAATTTTAACTAAAGTCCTTGGTCATATTGAATATTAATGTTCATGGCTAGAAGTGGCAAGTCTGAGACAGTCACCATCTTTCTTCAGGCTTCTTATATTGGATTCATTAGCAATTTATCATCGACATAAAGGCAGAATTCAATTCCATCTGTGAGCTCCAAATCACATAAGACTTGGCGTACCTGATGAATTGCAGATGAGCAGGAACTAGAGTTACCACAATAGGGGTTAAAGGCTTCTGGAAGCTGCAACAATTTTATGGTATTATGCAATTTGGATAATAATTATAGTTGTCAAAGGCAGAGTTTAAATAACTCCTCAAAGGAAGCAGTCATATAAACTTGGAAACATGCTACATTTTTTTATCTCAAATATCAAATTAGAAGATTGTTTTAGGGATTTCTAACCACTTTGGACATATTTCCTTTAGATTGTCTGAGCTTCAATTTGACATTATTCAATTCATATGTCTTCCTAAATGTGAAACACAATCTTAACTGCAAGCGTTGGGCCATGCTGGGCTACCTGAACAATGTTAAACAGTACTTAGAGCCAGGAAAATCAGCAAGGCAGTCAGAAGAGAAAGACAACACTTGACATGAGTAGCAGGGAAGCAGTCTGGCCCATTATAGGCAGGGCAAACCTTAGGGAACTGACTCTGCTTACATACACACAGTTTCACTAACACAAAGGCTATCCATTCACCTTTCTCCCGTGCACAACAAAAATTAGGCAAAAAGAGTTGTTTGTGACAAATAGCTTTCCTAGAAGGCTGCCCCTGTAAGATTGTAGAAGACAGTGAGGTACCACACTGTCTAGACTTAAGCAGCAATAGTGACTCTTACTAAATAATACCAGACCTGTCTTTAAGTCTTATTATCTGACCCTATCTATTATTAAATGCTTTGATGCCTAGACTAGGCATGAGGAAATCATTTGAAGAAAACAGCAGGGGATAGGAATAAATTAATCAGACATATCACTGTAAAGCCACCTTCTAAATAGAAAATCCCTCCATCAATATGTCTTTCTCACCATTATATTACAATTTAAAACAATTAAATAAAATGGCTGGGTTTTGCACACAGGCATAAGCAGAGAGACAGACACCACATGCAAAGTAACAGGGAAATGGACAGGGACGCACAAAACATTAACTCAAGCTTGTGATCCACAGTTAAATTTGTGTGCAATAAAATGGAAATGTCGTGTGTGACCATGGTTTCTTTATGTGTGTACATACACTGATTTCTGAACTTTGCAAAGCATTAGTTTGCCCTTGAAACTAAACTTGGAACTAAACCTGCAGTTGTAATAAAGGCCACTGAAGAGTAAAGATACTTACCACTCTAGAGCTTGACCCTATGTAAAAATAAGGAGTGAAAAGCAAAATTCAACTGAATTATTTATAAAAAGTATTCATTATAATATTTTTCTCTTTGGAAATTATTATTATATTATCAACCACTGAATAAATATTTTATGCATAGTTTCATGAAACGAATATAAAAATGAAAACACAACCTACTTTACACATGATGGAACAAGGAAACATAAAAATGTGACAGTGAAGGAGTCACAAAGTTACCAGAGTAGCAGGACCAGAAAGCACACGCTATCCTATCCGCAACTCCTGTCTCTCTTCCTCGCTCTTTCTCCCACCATCCCCACTGAACCTTTATTCATACATTAGTCTTCAAAATACCCTCACATGGAAATCACATATAAAGCAAGATATAAATACGAGTTTCATGTTTAAGGGTCAGTTCCAAGAGAAAATTTCAAGGCAAGGCATCACATCCTACTACCAGTGTACTTCAAGTGGAGAGGGAAGATTGCTTCAAATGGAAAAGAGGGACTGTCATGGAAGTTGGGGAGAAAATTGAGGTTAATACCACAGGTGTGAATAATACAACTGATAGAAAAGCGCAGAGCTGTGAGGGACCTTAGACATAAGGACAAAAAAAGCTTAAGTGCAACACAGTTGTCTTCTACCTCCACCCTCTGAATGGCAGAGGAGGAAAATAATTTCAGCAGCTGCAATTCTGAATGCAATGGAAGTGAGCAGAAAGGAGTAGAATGCTGTCATTGAGAGGGCAGTAAGAGTTTGTTTGTGTTAGATTGAATCAAACCCCAAAATCTTTTTTTGATCATTCACAGAGAAGCATGTTGAGTCAAAGGTGTTCTTCAATCCACTACTAATTTATCCGAGTTATAACTCAGTTACGTTACTAGTGATTGGCCACTCGTTAAACTTTTTGTGTGAGATGCAAGCAAGGAGATGCAAGGATAGTAATCATTTTAAATATAAACGAGATACAAAAGCTAATGTAACACTTGCAAGTGATTAAAAGCTGAAAAGGAAAAAATGAAAAATGAACGGGAAAGCTCGAGCCCATCTGGGTATTATCTAAAATTAGAACAAGTAATTATACAAGCAGCCAGAGAGTCAGTACCTCCCACCAGTCCCAAAAACAAAACTAAAGCAGTAATGGAGCTATAGAAGGTGTGGCAGACAGAGAAAAACAGTCAGGTAATAATGGATTTTCAAGAGTGTGTTATGTAAACAAAAAAATGTTCTGCTTTCCATTTTCTTCTTTAAAAGAGAAATGTGGATTTTTTAAAAAGGTAGAATCACCATAATTCCTGTGATTTGTTGTGTTCTAGTGTCCTCCAATGGATACTTTTGAAAGTACTTGCTCTATAATAGCGTATTAGAATTACAGCTGTGCCTCACTTAATTGTTTTTGTATGGCATTTATTGCAAGATATTGGGAAGGGGGAACAATATAGGATCTTACATCTTCATCTTTTTTTCCTACATATAAACAGACTTTGGCACTACAAAATTATCTCATCTTCAAAAAAGGAAGGAAGTGTGAGCTTCTGTCAAGTTGTAGCAGTGCCACCTTAGCACTCATTGAGTTCGATACTGACCTTAGCCATTCATTCGTCTTATGAATCCACAAAAGGAAAAAAAACCAACAGGATAATGAGAGTGTAGGCAGCCCTCAGGAGCCATATATGGGACAAAGACCTCAAAGCAGCAGGATCTAGCAGTCTCTAGAGATGCATGGCACAGCTGACAGCGAGTCTCTGGAGTCACAGCTTCTCCCCCTTCTTTCCAGCTGCTAAATTTGAATAAAACACCACGAAGAAACATTCAATACTTTCATGGCTAAGTGAGAAAACACTGAAGTCAGCACTCATTTACATTGATTTAGTTGATAACATACTGCTGTCACTTGGAGAAGTAGCAAAAATGGGGATGGTTTCTTTTTTTTTTTTCTTTTTCAAAGATCTGGATATAAAACTAGCTCTTGTAATTTATATTGTGGAAGAATGATGCTCTGAACAGCTTTTCTGGGTACAGGGCTTTGCTTTAGTCATTTAAGGCTTCTTTACATGGCAAAGTTAATGCACAGTAAGTTGGTGTAGCAAACATCTGTCCCTGGGTCAGCTGACAGCTCCCACTAGTCACGGCCTTCCTCCACTCTTGATCACTGATCCTCATTGCTGTCAGTGTCTTTCCCCAGCTGCAGCTGTCTTAGTCCTGCCTGCCCCATTCCCTAATCCAGTCCTTGCATCAGCCATCTCCTCCTGGCTACTCCTTCCAAATACTTACAAGCAACATCTTTCTTAGGATAAGCATAAGAACCATGGTTACAGGGAATGAAATAAATCTGGATTAGTCACTACTTACATGGAAACTAATGATGCCTTTGTGCAAGGTGGATTATCCTGCTTCCAAAGAAAGTGAAAGTACTGGGCACACCTAATATGTACTATGAATGTAGAATCATAGAATAGTTTGGGTTGGAAGGCACCCTTAAAGATCA